>JAQIWH010004823.1:0-15978 GCA_034695005.1 Cryptops parisi
ATTGGAACTGATTGTAAAGTGGGGTGGTGTTGGGCAAAATAGGGAGGGTGGGGAGTTTGTAGAGGAATATGAATGGTTGGTTGGTTGTACGTTTGGGGTTTGTTGGTGATGGGCCATCTAATGTTGGTTTTATGTACAGGGTGTTCCTGTGAAAGGTGTAGTCAAATTTTAACTTTACTCACCTAAGTTAATCTAAATTTTATTTTATTAAATTTTAAATATTTCAAATTTTAATTTATAAAAAAAAGCTACAGAAAAATTATATAGGGTGGAACAAAATTCGATACATAAATTCATAGAGGGAAAAGAGGAGGATCGAGGGGAGTAACTTTCGCCAATCTCTTATCGACCCCCCTCCCATTTCCCTTTGTGTATCGAATTTTGTTACACCCTGTATAATATACAGTATATATACAATATAGTGTATATATGTGTACTTATGATATATTTGCGGTATTCTTAAATTTGAAAGTGTATGAAACTGTAATGTTGTTCAAAAATTAACCGGATCTTGTTGGACGTAAGAAGCATCGGTAATAGTTACGAATGACCCCTGAAAAATCCGGTTCAAATTTGAACAAAAAATTTATTGAAATATATTTATTTATTTATTCATTTAAAAATGTACAATATATTGTTAATTAATATATCGATATTATCGATTTAATAACGATCTTAGTTGAATTTATTTGAGTTCAAGTTCTTACGTTGAATCTGAATTTGGAGGTAAATTATCGAAAAGTTTGTAAAGTGCGGGTTTGTTTTTTTTCGTCCTTAAAACGAGGATTTCTTTTATGTCATTACACGTTTCGATAAAACCTTTTGTCGTTCAAAGTTTTCTTTTTCTCATCAAGAGGGTGGGGGGTTAAGTCATCATGGGCTGAGGGAGGGGTTAGAATATACTTCAATAATGACGATTAGTTCCCGGATGATGATGATCATCGTATAGAAAACGAAATGTGTTGTTATAACGAGAATTTTTTCTTTACGAAATAGATAAAAGGCAATTTAATTGGTATAGTTGTATATACAGGGTGATCCAGTTTTTTTTTTTTTTAAAATGGTTTCTTCAAAGATTGTCATAAAGCGAAGTAGATTGAATAGCGTTCAGTCACGTGTTCTTGATGAGTTCCTCTTTATATAGGAAGTTTTTTTATTTTCCCCTTTTTTATTTTTCAACCCCCTCTCTTTAAGGGAGGGGGGAGGTGAGATAGGCAAAGTACTTTTTTTTCTTTCGTTGGAATCAGCAAAAATTAGCCCACCCAATACCAACTCTAATTATCCGCAGGTAGTGGTTGCCAAAAAAAAATGGGGGGGTGGGAATGAAAATAAGGGGGGTTTGTGGGGTAAGAGATAAAGGGGGTGATCGCACCTTCAATGAGTATTTCGATAGGGAGGGAAGAATTTGGCAATGATCTCTCCTTCCATTTTTTTTTGGTACCCTCGTTTTAACGCTGTGTCGTCATCTGATAGCGATTTTTTTTTATAGGGGTAGGGGTAAAAAGGGGTAGGGGAATTGAAGGTGACGTTAAGAAAGGTGTCGAGTGCAATAGCCTCTATTTTCACGTCAATACTGTTTACATTAGCATTACTTGTGAGTGAGCTTGTGAGCTGCGAATCGAACGTACACTGCCATCTACAGTCGTTTTATGAAAATATACTGTATAGTGCAATGTACCAAAAAAAAAACCCGCATAAAACGAGAACCGCGTTTTTCTAAATAAAGAAAATCGCATAAGTCTAATAAATAAATCGAAAATTGTGGAAAATCAAAAAAATAGAATTACTCAAAACTCGCATAAACCAAATATTTATTTGGTATATCGAAATTGCGTACCTATTTATGTGTACTAAAAACGCATAAAACGAGAACCGCATGTATCCTTCGCATAAATAAAAAACCGCATAAAATGTAAAAAAAAATAAAATAAAATCGCATTGTTAAATAAATAAATCGAAAATTTAAAAAATTTAAAATTTAAATTATTCAAAATTCGCATTAATCAAAAAATCGCATAAATCAAAATTCACATAAATCAAAAATTCGCATAAATCGAAACTTGCAGAAATAAATAAAAAAAAATAGAATCACTCAAAACATGAATAAATTGAATATCGAAATTACTCAAAGATTGCATCGATTTTAATTCGCATAACAGAGGTCAAAAACATGAATGTTTTTTGCGTTGTGTGTGTACATAACGCATAGTATATCTGTACAGTATAATGAATGTAAAGAGTACGTCTAAAAAGCATGTTTGATTTACAGTACTTATTTTTCGTATTATTCGAAAAACAAAGTACATCAAAAATGTATCTTTTTGGAGTATAAGCAGCTGAAATAAAAGTATGGATTCCATTATTCGCGATTCACGAATAACCGAAGTGTAAATGTAGAAAGGTGTAAAAGTTAAATTTATTTTTTGTAATAATATATACACCCTTTGTACGCAGTACACATTCGAAATAAGTTTGATCAGCTTTAATTGAACGCTTTGTACACACGTCAAGGATCTCTTTATGTTCGATTTGCGTACCGACCAAATAAAATTACACTAAGAAAAATGTAAGAAAGAAAAACGGGGTGGTAATAAAAAAATGGGGGGGGGAAAGGGTAACATGAAACTGGGGGTTAAGATGATAGAACGTGTAGAGATAAAAAAAGAAACGTTTGCAAATTTGAAAATTAAACATGTACAGTAGGAAAATATTTTCGTATCATATAATGTGATCGTTTGTATTTTTCACCTGTAGAAGAAAATCGTTAGGGGGTGAGTATAGGTGTGTTTGTATATACATGTATACCGGGTGTCCCAGAAAAGGCTCTTACCGACTTTTATACCCGAAAAGCTAATAAAATGAAATTATTTGATATAATAACAAGTCATCAACATCAAGCATATACTTGACCAAGTTTACCGGTCTATACTTTTATAATAGTATACTTCATTTGATCAAATCTATACTTCCGGTTTGTTTCGGTTGACTGTATATAGAAGTTCTTTGAGTCTACTAATTTATGGAGTTTAATTTATTTGAGTCTACTAATCCGTTTTATGGATTCAAGGAAATAAGCTGCTGGTAAGGGTATTTCTGGAGCACCCTGTATAATACATATACTAATTAACTTTTATACTGTATACATACTGGCGTTAATACCCCGGTTGACTCAGGGTTTGTTTTCAGACGTATGTGTGTATTTCAGAAAATGAAAATACAAATTTTAAACAAAAAATCACGTGACTTTAATAGTTATATTCTATCAGTATGCAATAAAAAAATTTTTTTCTTAAAATTCTTTTTTAGCAACGTTTACAATATTTTTTATTTTATTTTTTGCTAAAAGGTGTCCACTTTTTAAAAAATAAAAATAAAATATCGAACAAGTAGTTTAGTGCCAATTCAACGAAAAACGTGTATATATAAATATATATATTTTTTAAACTCTTCTTTATGCATGAAATCGAATATTCTTCAATGTCAACTTCATTTTTTTATACATATAAAAAATAACATTGTTCGTTTATATATCATGTTTTAAACTATAGAGGCGTTACATTACACACAAAAAAAAATTGTAAACGGTACAATTTTTTTCTGTCCTGTGAAAGCAGCAGCAGTCAAATATTGCTGTCCTATGCAGATTATGACGTGTACGAGTTGCGCGAGAATTGGCCTTTGTACTTGAGTGAGAGAATTACGATGCAATTCACCTTTGATGCTAGTGATACGTACATACATAGATATATACGTACATATTTTTCTTTAAAAGTTGCATGATCATCATGTTTTTTGAAATGGTTGCCCATAGAGCGACCAGTAGCTGCAAGTTTGGAAGCTTTTAATGTATTTTTTCTCGGTTTGAACTCATTTAAAATTTTTTTTTGTGTTTTAACAAGTGTTTTTTGTTTATTTTATTATTTTTTTTATTTATGAGTTGTTCAAAATTGAACCGGATTTTTTTTAACGAAAATTAACTGAAATGATCCGGTTTAATTTTGAACACGTTAATGAGAAAAAGTATTTTAAAAAATAAAATGTGTATTGTTTTTAATCAATTAATATTATATGTATACGTATTTATACATATTTTTGGATATCTTATTTTAATATTTTTCTATTTATAAAAGGTGTTCAAAATTGATCCGGATTTTTTTAAACGAAAATTAACTGAAATAATCCGGTTTAATTTTGAACACGTTAATGAGAGAAAATATTTTAAAAAATAAAATGTGTATTGTTTTTAATCGTTCAATATTATATGTATACGTATTTATATATATTTTTGGGTAATTTATTTTAATATTTTTCTGCTTATGAGAGGTGTTCAAAATTTAACCGGATTTTTTCAAACGTGAAGCAACAGAAAAAAATCCGGTTCAATTTTGAACATCTTAGTGTGAAAAAATAGTTGAAAGTTGAGATGTGTATTTTTTTGGTCGACGAATATTGTATGTGTACATATGCTTTTAAGTATGTTATTTTAAAATATTTGTAATTATAAATGCTGTTCAAAATTTAACCGAATTTTTTAAAAAGCAAATCAACCGAAAAAATCCGGTTCAATTTTCAACACGCTAGTGGGGGAGAATAATTTCTAAATCAAAATGCTTTTAGTCGATAAATAATGTATATGCATACATAGTTTATGTACTGTATACATATTTTTTTTTTGAGGTGTCTTTATTAATAAAAAATGTTCAAAATTTCACCGGACTTTTTTAAGCGTAAATCAACCGAAAAAATCCGGTTCAATTTTGAACCAGCTCGTGGAAGCGAATAGTTGGAAATTGAAATGTGTATTGTTTTAGTCGAATATTGTAGGCCTATGTATACGTATATTTTTTTTGAGGTATTTGTTTTGACACAAAATTGAAGTTTCAAAAGTAGGGGGGGGTGTATGTCTCGTAAAGGAAAGTTTACGTTCTACGAAAAAATTTTTTGTGTGTGTATCAAGTATTATTTATCCGATGAAGAAAGTTTCTGCTAACCTCAGCAAACCTGTCCAAAAAGTATTGGATGGAAAGAGATAGTTTTGTGCTTCGTTCAATTTTATCCACTAGATGAAGTTGGTCATTTTTCCTTTTTTTGTGTGTGACATTTTTTCGCATGTGGTTGTAAAGGTTTTTTGAAAAGTTGATGGTATTGAACGGGGTGCGTTTTCGGTCAAGTTTTTTATAAGTACTGTATATACATTTATTGTGCAAGGATTTGTTATTTCTATTTTAGTAGATTTTTTGAAATTTTTCTCGATTTGTAATCTCATTCATATTTTTCGATTATTTTTAAGCGATTTTTTGTTGTATTGTTTAGTTAATTGATCGATATTTAAATGTATCGATTTTTAATTTTATTTTTAGCGATTCGATGTTTATTTTTATCAATTTGATATTTATTTATTTTATTGATTTTTTGTTGTATGGTTTAGTTTATTTATCGCTTCGATATTTATTTCATCGATTTTTTGTTGTACGGTTCAGTTAATTTATCGATTTTTAATTTATTATTATCGATTTTATGTTGTATTGTTTATTTAATTCATCGATTTGTATTTTTTTTAAATTTATTTTTATTGATAATTTTTTGTTTTTATTTTATCGATTTTTAAATTTATCGATATTAAATTTTATCGATTTTTAATTTATCGATTTTTAAAATGTTTCAATTTCAATCTCACACATTAGAACTTTTTATTTATATTTAACTTAAAGTAAAAAGTTAAAATATAGTTGATATATTATTGAATATTATTTTATCGACTTCATTGATATTCGATTATATCGATTTTTATTTATCAATATTTAAAAATCTATGATTGTAATTTTTTTAATCATTTATTTAAATCAAATTAAATTTTAATTTTTGATATCCAAAAACATTGCCATTTATAATAATTTTTTTGTTTAATTTTTTATTTTATCGATTTTTAAATTTATTGATATTAAATTTTATCGATATTAAATTTTATCGATTTTGAAAAAAATATTAATTTCAATTTTATTAGAAACTTTTTATGTTATCATTGTTAATTCATCCATAGAATAGCGTTGATTATTTAATTTTATTTTATCGATATTTAATTTATCGATATTCAATTGTATCGATATTTAAAAAAATAAATTAATATCGATTTTTTTATTATTTTAAATATATTTAATTTTAATTCATCCAAAAAATTATCTACTCATTCATTAATTGGTCTGTCAAAAAGTTTCCGGAAAATTATAGTCAGCAAATAATCATTTTTTTTCCGGAAACTTTTTGATCAGGTGAATTTCTCTCTTCACTGAGATGAGATAAAAATCTTTACATACTTTTATTATTATATAAAAAAAAGTTTGAAATGTCCAGTTTCTTATATAAGATATGTGATATTTCTCCAACACTTGAATAAATGCCAAATTTTTTTTTAAAGAAGGGGGGGGGGGGTAAAAAGTGGGGGGTTAACAAAAAAAAAATATAAAGCGAACCGTTTTTCCAGAAGTTTTGTACTACGAAAAACGGAACCAAATGGTTTGAAAATTTATTGCTCGTCACATCCATTAAGGGCTCGATTCCAAGAAAATGTGGTCTTTTTAAAATACCAAAAAAAAAAAAGAGATATCTTAATTTTTTTTCTCTTTGTTTCCAATGATCGATAGTTGAACTTGAATCAATCGAACTGTCCAATCGTTCAACCGTTGATGCGGAAAATGAACACCAATCATGAACGTTGAACGAGGAAATCAGATTGGAAACATGATAATAAAAAGTTGAAATGGAGAGTTTGTGGATAAAATGCGATCGAATGTGTTTTTGGTTTAGTACAAGTTATGCGATTTGTTTTTTTTTGTAAAACGATTACTAATCGGGTACGGTAATCAATAAAGTTGGTAACATTTTAATTTATTTTTATTTTTGAACAAAGAAACGCTCGTATTTGATTGGTTCAACTAAAAAATTTTAATTTTTCATACGCTTAATATTAGCTTCACTTGTGAGTGAGTTTGTGAGTGAGCGAGCTGGGGAATTGAATGTATACTTTAGACGTTTATGATAATGTAGCGTATGAATCAAAAATCGCTTAAAGTGAAAACTGCATAAATCGAAAATCGCATAAGATACAAAAATTGCCCGAATCGAAAATTGCTGAAATCGAAAATGGAAAATTCGCGGCATATTCTAATTTGCCAAAACTTGCATTAAGCGAGAACCGCATAAATCGAAAACTGCACAAGTCCATTGAAATAAAATTTGCATATATTTATTTATTTACAGTATATCGAATCTAAAATTGCAGAACTCAAAAATGGAATTTTTCAAAAGTCGCTTAAATCGAATATCGCGATGATTCCAGGTATTTGGTTTTGACACCAGACATTCTACATTGAGTATATTTTAAAAATGCTACTTTATTGGTTCGGTGTCAGTTTTAAACTTCATTGTGAGAAACAGGATTTTTGTTTATGCTGTGCGACGGGTGATTTTTTCGCGCGGTTTGTCGATATCGCATAAAGGGGAAAAATGTTTAACCTTGAATGAAGTTTTTTTATTTCTTGTGAACAATTTAGGAAGTTTTGTGAAATTGATACCAGTTCAAAAGGAAAGATTAAAGACACCTGGTCACATGTTTCATTCGGCTAAAATTGGGACGTTTAATTTTAAACCAATGGGGTGTCTCTAATTTCACACTATCTCCATCGTTTTTTTTGTTTTATCTCAAAGTGAAGGCAGAAAAAAACGTAGTTAAAAAAAACTTACGCACGAACTTTGTTGGTGATTACTTTTTTTTTTGTATGTACAGGGTGGACCGGAAAAACTGTCAACAATGTTCAAAGAGTTATTTCTAATGAATGAACCGTTGAACCAAAACTAAAACTATTACATGAAAGCTCAATTAAATATCTTTTTATTGATATATAACTCTATGCTATGATTTTCATAGTTTGGTCCATTGGGACCAAAGTATAATAATAAAAAGTGTTTAATTTTAAAAAATGATTTTCAATATGGCGTCATATCTCAACAGTTTTAATACACCAAAAACAAAATATGGTCGTTATTACGTTTTCAAATTTTTCATATTAGTGTCTTATATTTTCACAATTTGAAGTAAATAGTTAAAATATGTTAACGTTTAAAATAAAACAAAAACCGCACGAAATTTATTGGTAACATTTTTTTTCTTTTTAATGTACTTGTATTGTATGTAATAGACTAGAAATGTAACAAAAGAAAAACGACAAAAACTTTTTTATAATGAAAAAATAATTTGGGATCTTGTTCTTCCAAGATGGCGTCAAATCTAAACATAGTTTAATACCCCCCAAAAAAATAAGGTCGTATATATTTTTTGTTGTTAAGTTTTTGTTAAGTTTCACATCCATCACGGGAGGCTCTGGAAACCTCTCATCACACTTTTGCCGCCCAAGAGGATGTGACGTCATTGACATGACAAACCTATTCATCAAACGTTTGTTTAAAAAAAGATTAAACAATCCACCTGTTACTCATTAAAGCTTGTTACCCTTTTGTAGTTTTCGTTTTTTTTTATGAATATATAAAAAAAGATAATTTTGTTGTTTTTATTTTGGTTTTTTACAAATATGGTTAAAAGGGTTGTATCATTTTTTTAATTAATTATGCAATTTTTAATACCCCGGAGAAACCATATTGTGTCACATTGTAAATTTTGTTTAAAAACAAAATTTATTTAAAAAATTTTGTTTAAAAGGTTTTTAAACAAAATTTGATCCAAAAGTTTTTAAACAAATTTTGTTTAAAAACTTTTTAAACAAATTTTGTTTAAAAACAAACACTAGTAAATAATTTACAAAAAATAATTTTTTGTTTTCATTACGAAGTTCATTGTTTTAACTTATGTTGCTTCGCAACATTCGATTACGTATAGCAGTCAATGAATTCTACGTCAACAATGGGTTTCTTGGTGGCCTGATAGTCAAAGCGTTCACTTCTGGCTCGGGTTTAACTATGTTTTTTGTTGTTTTAAAAATTTAATTTATGTTAAAAATTATTTTTAAATTTGGCATTTTTTGATGTTACGTGTAGTTTTTATTGTTATCATTTAATGAAGCTGTGGTTTATTTCTGTGTTGTGTTTAACGTTGAATTTAATGGGCGGTAATTGCGAGTGATGCGTTTGATTTATCACCAAACTGATTTACAGTTTGTTTGTTTTATTTTTAATGTAAATTTAATGATGAAACAAAGTGACCCAAAAAAAAAGTCAAAACAAATAACGCTTTTTTGAATAATATATAAATATATTGAACATACTTGAAAAAAAAATTAAAATGTTTTTATATATATATGTAATGGGTGTTCCACTGAAAAAAAAAGAAAAATTGAAAAATTTGGTGTTTCTTTGATCAAATTTTTATTTTTTAAAAAATAAAATAAAAAGTTCTCATCAAAGACAGGAAGAAAAAAAAAGTTACTACAAGGGGCGGTAAAAAACCTTGGGGAAAAGAATAGAAAAGATTGTTGAATTGTCTCCAATGTTTGGCTATTTGACAGTGATGAACGTCTCGTCGTAACGACTCGTATAAAACTCAGGCAAGCTTAGAATATACACGTTTAACACGTGTACAAAAGAGATAAATCGTGAAACTTTTACTTTGACACGTTTATCTTAAATATATAGATACCTGTTTTTTTTTTATATATTTTGGTTTGTTTTGTCTTTTAAAAGAGTTTTTTTTTTGGGTCGTTTTCGATTGAGGTATCAAAGAGTTAAATTTGGTGAAAATTTTTTTTTTTTTTTTGTAGGTTGTAAGTTAAACGGTGTTCAAATATGAACCGGATTTTGTTGGACGCAAGATACATAGAGGTTAATGTGTTTTTCATAGATGAAAATCCGGTTTTTATTAGAACAACCGCCTACGATTTGTCCTAAACCTTTTCACAAAAAACAAAGTTGTCGCCCAATTGAATTGTTTGAACTGCAATGAAACCGACTAACCAAATATGCCAATCGCTTATTAGACTCCTTCTATAGACTGTTCAAATATGAACCGGATTTTGTTGGATAAAAGTTACGTAGAGGTTAATGTGTTTTGCGTCAATTAAAATCCGGTTTTTATTAGATCAACCGCCTACGATTTGGCCTAAACTTTTTCACAGAAGTTGTCACCCCATTGAATTGTTTGAACTGCAATGAAAACGACTAACCAAATATGCCAATAGCTTATTAGACTCCTTCTATAGACTGTTCAAATATGAACCGGATTTTGTTGGATGAAAAATGCATAGAAATTAATGTGTTTTGCATCGATAAAAATCCGGTTTAAATTTGAACCATCGCTACGATTTGTCCTAAACCTTTTTCACAAAAAAAAAAGTTGTCACCCAATTGAATTGTTTGAACTGCAATAAAAACGCCGAACCAAATATGCCAATCGCTTATTAGATTTTTTTCTAGAGGCTGTTCAAAAATGAACCAGATTTTGTTGGATGAAAAATGCATAGAAATTAATGTGTTTTGCATCGATAAAAATCCGGCTTAAATTTGAACCACCGCTACGATTTGTCCTAAACCTTTTTCGCAAAAAAAAAAATTATCACTAAATTTAATTTTTCGAATTGCGATGAAAACGACTTATAAAATTTACCAAAGGATTATTAGACTCCTTTTATAAGCTGTTCAAATAGGAACCGAATTTTCTTTATCGCCAAAGAGGTAACGGTTCAAGTGTTTTGGGGCGAAGAAAAATCCGGTTCGTATTTGAACTGGCGAGTTGAGTGGTAAGTCGAGTGAAATCCCAAGGGATTTCGGGGTGTGTTTTTTTGTGTGTAGTTTTTATATGTGAGTCTGTCTGTCTGGGTGAAGGTTTAGTGGAGATCAGTGGTCGCTAATGGATTTCGCCTTTGACCTTAAATTGAAATTGGATAGCCAATAAAATTGAGAGGTAAGAGCGTTTGTGGAAGAGGGGAACAGATTGAAAGTTGGTGTGTCCGTTCGAGTGTCTTTTTGGTGCGCATGTGCAGTAGAGAATTATTAAGAGATGAAATGAACAAAAAAAATCAGGGAATGGGGGGTTGAAAACCGAACGTGAGGATATTGGTTGAGTGATTTTTTTTTTTGCTTTTTTTATTTTATATACAGGGTGACTCTAAAGTTTGTTTCAAAACTTTGGAAACTTGAAAGATGGAGCCTTGTCTTGTGTTGCAGTGACATCACTAAGAGTGACACCATCAGAGGTGGTGACACCAAATGTTTGTGACACCAACTAAATGTTTGTGCAATGTTTTGGCAGAAATGTTTTCATAAAAATATTATTAAAAATTATTAAAATTATTTTCATAAAAATATTCTTGTGTAGATAGTTATAACCACAAAAGAAAAAGTTGTTTGTAAGACCAACTTAAAGTGTACTCTATCAGTATCTTAAAAGGCTAAAATAGTACGATTCTATTTTCTTTACGTGTTAGTATTTGTCATTTAGCTGCAGCTATGCACGGTGTTATGCTGGAAAGCCTTCAAAAGCTGTAGCAATGCGCTGTGTTAGACAGGAAAGCAATGCAAAGCTGTAGCTATTCTCTGTGTTATACAGGAAAGCTGAAATGTTTAAGTCAGAAACTAATAAATTAATTCTATGGTAAATCGGTGATTATTAAATCACGTAATGCAATTAAGTAGACTTCATATTCCCAACTTATTTTTATTTCATTTTTCGTACATTTCGCATATTTTATGTTTCATACATTTTATTTTCGTGCTTTTTATTTTAGTATATTTTATTTTTCGTACATTTTTTTTTGTATATTTTATTTTTCGTACATTTATACAATTTATTCATCGCATATTTTATTTTTGGTACATTTTATTTTCGTATGTGTTATTTTTCATATATTTTATTTTTTGTATATTTTATTTTCTAAAATTGTATTTTTCGTATATTTTATTTTTTATACATTTTATTTTTCATATATTTTATTTTCTGACTTTTTATTTTTCGTACATGTTATTTTCGTATATTTTATTTTTTGTACATTTTAATTTTCGTATATTTTATTTTCTGACATTTTATTTTTCGTACATGTTAGTTCAGTACATTTTAATTTTCGTACATTTTATTTTAGTATATTTAATTTTTGGTACATTTTATTTTCGTAACTCGTAAGTCAATTTCATCGTTACCAATAATACTGTAGTACAACTCCCAAGATTTTAATTGCTCTTTCCGATTGTAGCTGATGACAAATTTTCGTATTAAGCACAGTTCTGGATATATTAGCCGTTCACAAGCCAACATGATTAAGTCCACTTGTAAGAAATCCAATTATAAGAAGTCCATTATCAATTAAGTGTTTTAGCACTAAAATGTGAAAAAAAATGTCCACTTTTTTACATTTTTTCACATTTTAGTGCTAAAACATTTGATTGATAATGAACTTCTTATAATTCAAACATATAAATCAAATGTGTAATAATATATAATTTTTTGTTTGAAAAATAAAAGTTTACATGTAGGTCAATGGAAAATTAATTTTGTTTTTATCAATTTTCTCCACTTTTTAAACTTTTCATATTTAACTTGTACTCTGAATTTGAGATGGTTCAACATCTTTGAGCTTTATTTTTGGTAGGTCCCCGATAACCTACACAGCTGAAATTTTAAACATAGATTGAGGTTGTGGAACATTTTCGTTGTGTTAAATTTAGACGGATCGATTTCCAGTCAAATCTGAGATTTCTGTCGCACAAAGTTTTCGTTTTTTCTCGAAAAGTGTTTGTTGACGATATACCTACATTTTAAGTCAATTTTAAGCCACCACACATTGGTGTTATACAAAGATAAATGCTTTTTTTCTTGTATAAAGTTTTTACCACCTACTTATAGTGTTCTACCTCATCACGTGAGCAGGCATTCATTGTTGAGAGTATTAAACTAATCTATCCAAATAAACACTCAACGTATTTCAGCCAAAATTATCTCTAATAATAATAATAAAAGACAAGATCCGATCTTCTTAACCAGCTGTGACCGTGTGTGAAAATGCCAAAATAGAGTTGAAACAGTGAATTACGTAATAAAAAAAACAAACTTTTTCCGTCATTTTTGACGGGTCTATTTACTAATATGTTTTTATATGTTTGTTTCGGTAATTACGAAATTGTAAAAGAGGGTATCAAAAATGCAGTTTCACTTGTTGTGAACTTAATCATTTTGGCCCTTTGATTTTATATATTAATTTAACCAATCATAAAACCATTTTTCTTTCACGACGGGTTAGGAGCTTTAAATTAGAAGGTAAAAACCTTCTTCTCAAACTGTTCTCTTTTTAACTCCACCCCCACCGATACAAAACTTTACTTTTTTTCAACCAACACATCCTTTTTTCCTCGTGTTGTGAATCGATGAAGAAGAAGAAGACTCCACCTTCGCGAGGCATTTGCCCACCCCAAAATTGGCACGATTGCCCCCACACACACCTTGCTTCCAACCAGACACAAGCAGCTGACTGCGCATGCGCGTCCACTCGAGTAGCGACTTGATTAGTAAGCTGTCAATAACGCCCGTGGTGGAAGGAAGAAGGAAGCCAAGATGAAGTTACTGCCACTTGCCGGACATGAGCGGAATAGGGGAATCCGTTCGACTCCTGCCACTACTGCATCATCATCATCATGAGCATCATCTTCCCGATCCAACGTTTCTTCTTTCACTTTCGCCTTCTTCACTTCTTCTTTTTCCCCTCGCGCGTTCCAATTGGTTTTGCAACAACGCTTTTCTTCCTCGCTACTTGTTATCCCCACCCTTCTTTCTAAAGTAGGCAATGTTTTAATTTCCAACACCTCCCCCCTCCCCTCCCCTCTTCTTCAGCCAAAGCAATGCAGGCCACGAACTTTTACAACTCTATTAGGAAGAAGGGGGGGAAAGAATTTGAAAGTATGAGGGTGGGGGGGTGTTGCGGAAACGTTGGACGAATGTTGATAGGTGCTGATGATTGGGGAATGAAAAAAAAATGGCTACCGAAAGAATAATAATAATACTACTACTACTAATAATAAAGAAAGTTAAAGAGGGGGTAGATCAATAAATACTGACTCACCCCGTAGATGTGTGTGATGGGTGCTCAAAGTAGGGGAAATGGACGTTACTTTTTTTTGGGGTTTTATTTTTGTTTTTACAGAAATTTGTTGTTTTTGAAATGAAATCGTTGAATGTACAGTAAAAAATGTAGAAGTTGAACGATTAAATTATGATTATTTATTATAGGCCTACTTTTAATATTAACTTTCCTTGTGAGTGAGTTGTGAGTTTGTGAGTGAGCGAGCTGAAAATTGAACGTATATTGTCACTTACAGTCGTTTATGAGAATAATAAACGCATAAAAAACGCATAAAACGAGAACCGCATACGTCCTTCGCATAAATCAAAAACCGCATAAGTTCAATGTAAAAAAAAAATCGCATAAAATTAATTTCGCATAAATCAAAATTCGCATTAATCAAAATTCGCATATATCGAAAGTGCAGAAATCAAAAAATGAATTTTTATGTACATACATTATCCTAAATAATAAAACGATAAGCATCTCATTGTCGATGCGTTTCTGGCGTGTCATTGGCTAAAAACATGCATCGTCATATGACGTCATATGACATATGACAAGCCATTACATGACACTTAAATAATGTTTTTTAAAACTCTACCCCACCACAATCTTGCAAAGAAAATGAGTCATTTAAAGTGGTTTTCATGTTGTTGTAGGATTCATTATTGCTATACTCTATTCCAAATTAGCTGACACAGAATTGCTGGCACTATTATGAGGAAGCTAAATGAATCAGCCAATGGTTGACGAGCGTACCTCTCACACGTTTCAGTTGCTGTGGGGGAGGGCTATTTACTAGTAGCTGTATATGACAGCAGGCTATATAAAGAGTATGCTTAAAAAGCATTTTTAATGTACTTGTTAAGTATGTGATTAATTTCTGAGTGGCTTGTTTATTAACTAATTTAGTATACTTGTTTTAGTACTAAAATGTTTGATGAAAATCTTGTTTTTTGTTCTAATACTGAAACTTGATATTTAGTAGTATTTGAAATGAAAATTGGTCAAGTTTAGTAGAGCTGAATTTTGCGATCAAATTAAGTGTTTGACCGATTTATTCGTCGATTTTGTTCAGATTTTCTTATTGTTATGTACTAACTAGAAATGTACCAAAATGGCAGTTTTTATTGTATGCTAGATTCTAAGATCGAATCCTTTTAGTATGAAATGAATTTATTGGTTGGCTTATTAACTAACTAGTAAATAGCCCGTCAAAAATGACGGGAAAGTTATTTATTCATTTAACTCGCATTGCTTCGCAATATTCGTTACGGTTAGAGTATCGATTTCGGTATGAGTTTTGGCATTTTCACACATGGTGAGGTGATGCTAGTGAAAACACAGTGACACTGCCACACAGTGGAAGTTTCTAAAAAATTCTTGAATGTTCTAGAAGGTTCTAGAATTCTTTCTTCATTCTCAGATGCAAAAGAAAGAACCACGTGATGTTTCTTGTCCAATGGCTATAACTGGTGAGGAGTAGTAGTAGTAGTAGTAGGAAAAGGAAGAGAAGGAAGGTCGTGCTCTTTTATTAGTAGGATTTTGGTTTTGTACAAACAATATTGGGGGTGGGGGTCCTTATACTCAAAATTTTGAAAAATCTTATTTATTTGTACTGAAACTTGATGTTTAGTAGTTTTTGAAATGAAAAATTGTCAAGTTTAGTGGAGTTAAAATTTTGTGATTAAATTATGTTTGACCGATTTATTTATCGATTTTGTTCAGATTTTCTTATTGTTATGTACTAATTGGAAATGAACCAAAATGGCAGTTCTATAATAGATTCTAAGATGAATGTTTTTAGTATGCGATTTGTTTCTGATTGGTTGGTTTATTTATTAGTTTTTTAACCCATTAACGGCCATTGTCCCTTTTATGGGACGCTCAGTAAAAGTTGGATATAATTTGTTTGGCATGATTA
>JAQIWH010004824.1:0-15976 GCA_034695005.1 Cryptops parisi
AACCTTACGGAATTATCCTATTACAAAGGTGCCCAGGGCGATTGTCTCTGAATGTTATACACAAAATATTATTTATTTATTTTCAATTGAACATCCAACTAGGGACAAAGCACACAGTAAAAAAAAAAGACAAAAGACAATAAATAAGCACGTGATGTTATACCAAATAAATGACAGTTCATTATATATATTTAGTACTATATAAAAGAACAAAAGTCAACAAGCAGCAACAATAGTTCTTTCTACGTGACAAACTGACGATCAGGATCTGACGCACTTGAACAAAATGGACCTATGACATTTTTTGATATTATTTTTGAAATACTGTAAAACAGTGAAAGTCTCGTTAAAATCGGTTTAGGGGTTCCTGACGGCATGAAGTTAGCCAAACAATAGACACCTACGAAATCCTTAATCTCATTATTTGTGTAATAAATAGGTAGTGTAGAAGGAGGAAACATCGTACGGTATTTAATTTATCTATTTTATTTTACACAGTCCATAGGAATCAAGGAAAAACAATCGGTATTAAGAAATGTTTTTATTTGCAACTAGAAGTAGATCCTTGCTGTAGCACGGGAGCAAGAGACAGGGGTTCCGGATTAGTAATACAAACTTAAATTCATGACTACAAAACTAACATATTACGATATTTTTACGTTCACCAACTCTTTCTAGTGACAAAATGTTATAATTATGACTCGGGTTTCGAACCAACAATAGCAGCTGATTTATAGAGGATTCTGCGCGATGGGCGGGCTAAAGCGTTCATGACACACACACACACACACACGCACGCACGCACGCACGCACAGAAAGAGAGATATGGGTAATTATTATTATAAATTATCGAACGGAATACAGTTATTGTAGCTGATCTGGCTTTACAAACTCCTACTTAAAGTTTTAGTTGTGATTTTTATTTTAATCTTAGTTTTTGTTGTCTTTTTTTTTTTTTTGGACTGGAGATTTTGAATCCGTAATCTCGTTGGTTCGGTGGATCGTGAAATGGCAGTAGTAGTAGCAGTTTGGGAGCCAAAACTCGGGCTAAGCTATTTGTCAGACGCTGGCTAATTTGTTGCCGCGCCAACCCAACAATAAAGGTCGAGTCCGCTCGCTGTGGTGATCATCATATGGGAAATAGTTAAATTACTGCCCGTAATTTGGCTTTACATTTGTAAAGCACTCTTTCCTCACAGCGAAGCTTCTGCTTTCCTCTCGCCATCGATGATGGTAACTAACTAACGAACCAACTAACGACGACGACTACATGAAATCCTTTTCCATAGCCGAAATACAAAGCAACAAATGCACATTGTTTCAGGAACAAGATCGATCATCAACTTTGACATTTGACAGTCGTCGAGTACAAGTAAATAAAGAAAAAAAATGTCGATCGAATTTGTTGATATCGATTGATCGGCTCTCGATTATCTTTAGATATGTTTCTGATGTTATGGCCTGTGTGACTTTTATAACTTTATGGTTTTGGTTATCGATCGTTTCCTTTGTTGTTGCAACTAATGTGTCTCTTGGTCCTCTTTTGAGCTGCATCAATTAAAATAAAAATAGAGAGAAAAAAGATGAAGAACGGGGACGCCAGTCGCCTATCCAATTCAAAGTTCATTGTTAATCCAAAGTTATTTTCCGTCGAGGGAAGCCGAGAAGCCCACGTCCATTTCGGTTTCATTAATAATTGGTCGTATTTCGTGGCATTTGAAATACACTAATGAATTTCTTTCATCTCGAAAGCGAAAACCACTATGTTGTCTTTCCAGATGTTGACATTGCATTTTGTTGTTTGCTCTTGTCCAAAGGGATGCCATAGTAGACTAGACATACAATCGAACCGCGCTTTTTCGGTTCGTGTTTTTTTTAGTGTAGTCGACTGGTAACACTCACTTTTATCGACAATTTAAAAAGCCATTTGAACCGCACCGATGTGTGGATGTGTAAAAACAGGTCGGCGATTTTCACTTAGCGCCGATGGATCGAATGAAAGCTGTTTGTGGCTTTTTCTACGCTTCGGTGTCGTCGTTGTCGCTATTGATCGGCGGTGAAGGGTTGGTCGGGTGATAGTAGTAGTAGTAGTTATCCCGGCGGTGGAAGAACGTGGGTGGCTGGGTGTCTGTCGTCTCCGTCGCGGGGAGGGGGGAGGATCTTCGACGGCAGCGGTGGTGGCGTCCGGGGTAAGAGTGGGGGGGTGTGGCGGAATTTACGACGAACCACCGTTAAGTTTGGGAAACTTGAGGCCACTTTAATACAGTTTCCATCATAAGCGGGGGCGTCATGTTTATCTTGTTTTGTTATTTTCTTTGTTGTTGGTAAATGTCGCAAGAATGGGATCGTTTAATGGTTGTGGTCGCACACCATTAGTAATTATTGCCACGTGTTGGCGCTGCACCAAAACGGTTCCCCGGCTGTGCGATGCAAACGTTTCAATTATCTTTCCTGCTCATTAAAAGCCGATTTGGCCGAGCACAGCCTTAATGTGGACATTTGCAAATTTCTGGACCGCAGGGAGGGGGGTGGTGGACGCCATGAAGAAGGGGGGAGGGGAAAGGAGACGACGAGGGAAAAGGCGACGAGGGGGATAGGCGAAAAGAAGAAACAAAAAGAACTGGCGACGACGACGACGAGGAGGAGGTTTGGTCGTCATCGTCGTCGCCGTTGTCGACGAGTGTTGCGACAGAGAGCGAGATTGTAACAAGTCGGGGTAGTCGTCGGCGTCCACCACCATCCCTTTCTCCCCGTCTCTCCCCCTGACCAGCTGTTGTCTTTATTTACGACGGAGAGAATGCGCAATATCAGATCGGACAGAAATATTGAGCAAGAGAGTCACTGCCGCTGCTGTTGCCCGAGTCAGTGGGCGAGGAGAAAAGGAGGACAATTCCAACAACTCCACCCATTGTTCCACCCACCCACTCACTCAGTCGACACTTATACTACTACTACTACTACACCTACGACGACTGCTACTACTACTTGAACCCAGGAGATGTGCCTCTTCAACTTTTCTTGCTAATTTTTTCTTCTTTTACATTTGCTTATAATGTAATACCTTTACTGTTACTTTCCTTCACCTCGACGACGTGGAATTCGATCGAGGTCAAAGAGTGGAATTTTTTATTCAATCGGAATGGATTCTAATATGTTTGTTCATCAAACATTATAGCGTTGGTGTGAAATTAGAGTTAAACGATAAACTCGAATGGTTCTAAGCCACGCTGGCCAAACATAACAGAATCTGAAAATTTTACAACTCTCACTTTTCAAACAGAGGTTAAATAAATAGTAGGATACTCTTTTCTTTATCCTTGTTTACAATACATTCATTTATTTTGTACTTCATTAAACTTTATTTCTTAGGAACATAAAATTATTGGGAAAACACAACTAAACATACAACGAACGCACAATACACGGAATAATAACTAATAACATCAAACATAACTAAAACATTTAGCCATTAGAGTACAAAATATCTTTTAAAAGTTTATCTCTGTGATGTAAATTATCTCAATGTACACGATATTATTTACAGTTATGTAGATGATAAGAAAAATGGGAATCTTATTATCTTAATTGAAAAGTCATTTTATATCCTTTACCTAACTTGTCAACTCTTATCAAGTTATCGTATTGTCGTACTGCCTGTATCAACTAAACGCTTTATTAACATACAGTTGTGCTTTGAGAATTACATCTTTTAATTAAGCCAGAGCTAACCCCGACTTTCAGAGACGAATTTCTAATTTTAAAATTTTTTTTTTTGCATTGTCTTTTTATTCGGTAGTCGAACGAGTTAGAATCGTACTTTGGAACTGTTGTTTCGTTTAATGTCATTTTCTTTCGGGTTTTTTCCTTTGATCTGAGATTTCAATTCGTGATGGGTCACAAACCCTTGTATGTAATAGACGATGGGGTAGAGGGGGGGGGTTTGTCATCGTCGTGGTGGCGGAGGAGGAGGAGGAGAAAGAGGAAAACGGAGGGGGGAGGGAAGCTCTTCGTTATCAACTCGCACGTTCTGCTCAGCGATAATGAATAACCGTTAACCTGAAATGCTGGTCATTTTCCGAGGAGATAAAGTCGCGGCGCAAGGGCAAATAAATGTTTATTGCTTATTTACTCGGATGCTTCGGTAGGTGGAGGTAGGTGGGGGGAGGGAGGGGGGTGATGACGATGGCGAGACGCGCTCGCTTCGCATCTCCCACGCTTCACGCGACAACAACAACAACAACAACCACCGCCAACCCTTTCTTTTCGCTATTCGAGTTGACCTTTTTTTTGTCTCAACGTTTGTTAAATGACTGGAGACATTTTTGCGCGATTGGATCGAGTTGGCGACAACTGCCATTGGCTCGTTTGCTCAGATGACTCTTTAAAGTTTCATCATCATTTCACTCGAACAGCTTGGTTCACTCAACTTTGAAAGCTGCTCTCGTTGCTTTTAAGCGCTAGAAGTTAAAGACATTTTTGTTTAATTTGGTTTTTTCTATTTTTCAGAATTTTCGACGTTTCTCGACCGAACGATCCCGTCCACGTCCACCCATTAGGTTCGGGTTCGTTGCTTTGTCTGTCGAGTACTCAGCCCTCTTTACAGAGCTGCCTAGGAGACACGGCTGTGGCTTTTTCGTTCGGGGCCCCCCTTCGACCTTCGGACACCACTTCGACCCTATGGCCCGTGTTCATTTTGCGAGGCAATGGCGACATCTACGTGCTCTACACGGCCATCGACGCCCTCGCTTCCTCGCAGTTGAGTGACCGA
Source organism: Cryptops parisi (assembly GCA_034695005.1). Classification (NCBI taxonomy): domain Eukaryota; kingdom Metazoa; phylum Arthropoda; class Chilopoda; order Scolopendromorpha; family Cryptopidae; genus Cryptops; species Cryptops parisi. The sequence continues at coordinate 4,769 of JAQIWH010004824.1, forward strand.
GGCGATAGTAACAACTACCAGTCCATGTCGAACGGAAACAGTCGCCCCAACGGATTTCGAAGGTAAATCGTCGTTTAGGATGAAAGTTGGAATGTCACGTCAACAGAATTTTCCGATGGCTAGAGTAAAAGATGGCTGTTGTATTAATTTGTATTCTTCTATTTTTGTTTTGTTTTGAGGGTATAACTTATCGCTCCCATGTTTAGCAGTCTTTCATTTAGGAAAACATGAAACTCAGTTTTGTACTCAATTCGTCCGTGGACGTTGACGTTGGTACAAGGGTTGGGGTTATGGGTGAGATTCGTGTTGCAACAGTCACTGAAATGGTTTATTCGTGATTCGTGAGATATTAAGTATGGGAACAAAAAATTATGAAATAGTATTCTGAACGTACCAATTGGGTAAGGTCATGGAAAATCAAAACAGACTTACGTAAGATGTAGTTTCCAATTGTTGAACTACAGTATAATATTTTCAGGGCAATTCCGTGGTGACTAACATAACGTGTTTGAAAGCAATTGATCGGGTATTTGTTAGTATGATATTGAGTAGATTTTGGGGTAGCAAATTTTCACGATGTGATACTGCGGGAATGAAATTGGTTATTGGCAGGGATGCCGATCATTGTGTTTATTTATTTATTTATTTATTTATTTATTTATTTATTTTCAATTGTAACGTCCACTAGGGACAAAGCACATAATAATTGACATTAAAAATAAATACATCAATAAAATACATAATGATTGGCATTTTAAAAAAAAAAGGATAAAAGTTGTAAAAATCTAACTAAATATCAGGGTTTGTTGTTTCGCTTCCAAGTGAACTGTCAAATGTGACCGCGCACACTTAAAAATAAAAATAAATGAAAAGAAATAAAAATAAAAATAAAATAAATATAACAACATCGAATTTCCTTACTTTGAAAAATAGGCGTTTTGGATTGACATTTTCATTTAATCGCTTCTTAAATTTTGGTGACCTTTTTTGGTTTATGACGAGAAAAGTCTCTTGTTCAGCAAGAACAACGAGCAAAAGTATCTACAGGTCTAATAAATAGCAAACAACAACGTGGAACGAAGGGGTTCTCTGGTTGAAGACTTGCCCAGAATAACGTTGTATGTTACAAAAATTCAATATTGAGATTATTATGGAACACTGTGCTTCATAGATGGGCCTAGCTAGTGATGTCAATGGACAAACTCATACCTGCTTAAAACATACATATGCTTTATGTATTTTGTATTACTTTGTGTATTTTTTCCACTATTGATGGGATTTCTTATCATAGTGTTTTGGTCCCAGTTGGACTGTTGAAAGAAAAAATAAATAAATAAAAAAATATATCACTTCGAAATTGGGCACCTAATAGGTGACAATTAATGTGTTGTTGAATACTTTTTTTGCTATTTACTCAAAACTATGAATTGTTGCATGCAACGTTATTCCGGGCAAGCCTTCGATTGATGAACGTTATTGGGTGTTATTTTGAGGAACCTACTTTTTGTAGGTTATTTTATTATTATTATTATTATTTCCAAAGTCGCTGAAACCCAATTCCATTTTCGAAGCTTTTGTCTGTTTGTTTGGTGTTTTTTTTACCCCCTCTTCGTCCTTTTCCGCCGCGAACATTAGCATCTGGTCGGAAAGGGTTTAAAGGGCCCGGTGAGTGGTGGTGGTAGTAGTAGGACGATGTGCCGTCGTCTTTTCCCCTTCGGGTCAATGATCCTCGGAGGAGTCGCGACTAATTAGAAAATGGGCCGATTGCACGCCCACGCTCGCTCGTAAAGCTCACGATAAATATCGCCGAGGAGACAACAGCGCGTCTAGCACTTAACCCTTTCGTCTCCGTTTGGCTGTGTATATATATATATTTTTTTGTGCGTGTCCTTCTTGTGCTTTCTCTTCGTTTCTTCGATCGCGCTTCGTTTTCCGGAAACGATGTGCCGAATGGGTTTCCATCGGATTTCATTGACCGCATCGTCAACGCTCGCCATCGGGTGTCGAACGAGACCTCGCGAATAATCACTCGACAGCTTTTCTCAATTGACGCCTTCTCGACACGATCGTATCGAAGGCTCTTCCCCTCGTCGTTCACCCCCCCCCTCCTTTGATTCGCTCGCAGCATCCGCTCTCTTCATCGTTTTCTCAGATAAAATCCTGATTTATGGAAGAGCGATAAACTTCTCCGATTCGGGTGTCCTCTTCCCGTCACGTGTTTCTTTTGATCTTTTTTTTTGTCCCTGCGAATCTCTATTTCCTCTTCGAAAGGAATAAAAATGGCGAGCGAGTAATCGACTCGACGTATCTTCGAACACCATGATCATTTCTTATGTGAGTAATACTCATTGCAAATGAAAACGACGGCTTTTATTTTATTTTTGTTCGTGGTTCTTAAATGATTCTTGCTGTCTTGTTTGTTGGGTGTTTTATTTTTTTAGCTAGATCACTTAGATTTCTACGACTTTGGTTAAAGTCTTGTTTACAATAAAGTCAAATGAAGATTTATGATATCTTTTAACATTAAGATGCTTATTCAAAAGTGGGACGGGGACATATTAAAAATGGAAATTTCGCTTTTTAGTGTGATAACTACTTTGAACTGAGTGTTGTGCTTCTTGGCGCAGAATAGAAAAAGTGTCATTTGTATTTTCTGAATGGTAGATATTTGAGTTTTATTATTATCAGTCTTATTAAACTCTTTATATTAGCTTCACTTGTGAGAGTGAATTAGTTTGTGCGTGAGCTGGGAATATTGATATTGAACATATACTGCCATCTACAGTAGTTTATGGGAAATACTGTATAGTCTAATGTACCAAAAACCAATAAAACAAGAACCACATAAGTCCAATGTAAAAAACAAAATCGCATATATAAATAAATTAATCGAAAATTGTAGAAATCAAAAGTGGAATTAACCCAAAACACGCATAAATGCGCTATCACGCATGAATATCGAAATACTCAGAGATTGCATAAATTTTAAATCGCATAAATCGAAACATGTAGAAATGAAAAATGGGGTATTTTCGTTTTTGATTTTTTGCATTATGTATGTACATACAGTATATCTGTATATGGCAGTATATTTATTTATCGGAATGCACCCAAACAGGTTTAAGATAAACAATACATTGAAACAACTTAAAATAAAAATGACTATATAGTCAGAAATACACTTTAAAAATTGATGAAACATATGGATGAAACAAGATAGACGAATCGCTATTGATGATTTATTGGGAACAAGCAAGTTAGTCAACTTGCACGTTTAAGTATTAAAATTGAAAAAAAAAATATTTTTCATTCACGTCAAATGAAATCTATTCTGTGGAAACATCCCAAAATAAATAAAAGGGCAAGATTCACATTAAACTAAAATATGGATGAATTTCAGACGACGGTTCATGGCCAGCTTTACTTGGTGAAATTCCATTATTTTGCGATAGTTGATCGGAACAAGTAACTTAGGAAACTTTCCTGTTTAAGCTCTAAAAAAAACATTTCACGCATGTCAAAAGTGAAGTCTGCTCTAGTGGAAAATACATAAAAGAGCAATACTGACATTGGATTTTAAACGAACGAAACGCGATTACTGACTCGAATAAAAAATAAAAAATAAAAGCCGCTCTTTGACTGATTCAGATTGGAATTTTTAAGTCTAGGGTTGTAAAAGTCGGAGCTCCAACCCCTTGTCCTAGATGGTGACGCAGAAGGATTCGGTGCACGATGTTGTGCCATCATGATCAATGATTGACTGGCAACACTACATACACTAAAGCTTAGTCGTGGAAGAGTTGTTTGTGACCAGCCGTTGGTTTTTTATTTCTTCCCCCTCATCTTCGTATTTCCCGGATGGTTAGTTTTGTTTGTTTCTTTTCTGTATTTTTTTTTGTCAATTGGATGACTCGTCGTCGGGGTCCAACTCGATCTGCATATTAGGTTTCGCATCCGACCTACCGATGGAATCGAAGCTTGCAGTTAAAAGGCACGTCGCGTCTCCTTTATCCTATCCATTTCATTAACGTCGTCGTCGTCGTTGGGCGAAGGACGTCGCGCGCTTTCTAATGAAGCGAGCGTGGCTTGTCAAACGGCTCTTATTTATCGGGGCCATTAGGCGACGCGTCCGAAGGAGGAGGAAGGGAAAAGGGGGAGGTTTTACCCCCACCCACCCCCTTTCCTCATCCTCCTTGTCCGGTTTCTCGGTGGGAAGGGGGAGAGAAGCAACGACGACGACGACGACGACGACGACTCGGTCTCTGATTTGCGATCGTCGTATTAATCCGGCCGAAATGCAACTCGTCAAACGACGAAGAACCCTTTGCTTCGCTACTTTCTTGTTGTTGTTGTTTCGTGTCTTCTTCTTCCACTACTGTCTTCCCTCTCTGTCTCTCTTGTTCGGTGATCGTAAAGCACCACATCGCGACTACCGGCGCGGAAGAATATTATCAGTTGCTTATAGAGCGCAGCGCGCTGTGAAAAATAGCATTCTTAAGTAAGCCGAGGAGAAAGAAACGATCGGGTGGAATCGAGTAATCCTCTTCTTCCTACTGTCATTTTTTTTTGCTATTGCAAAAAGCATCAAGAAGAGAGCGAAAGACAGAGCAAAGCCAAGGGGGCGGTAAAGAACACCCATCGTGGATTTTTTCTTTTCATTTCCGGATGGTCATCAGCTGCCTGATAAAACAATCTGCTTGGTTGTATGCAAATGTTTTAGGCAGGGAATGGAGTTTTCCCCCTCCCCCCGATCGTTAGGCAAAGCGAACAAACTCCATAGGAGGGGTTGAGCGCAACAGTACTCTCCCCCCTACTACCTTTGTTTGTTCTTTGGTAGTATACGACGATAACGTCGATCGCGTTTCGTCTATGATTGGTTGAAAAGATAATCGAGGTTCATCGAAGCAGGGCTGCGGCAGATAATGTTGGATCCAACTTTTGGTTGGGTTTTTTGTTTGGTCATTTATCTGGAAAGGGTCGATCAAACGTTGGTTTTCCCAGTCGGCTGTCGTGAAGTTGAAAGCAACTCGTGTAGTCTTCTTTATAGCGTCGTCGCCAACAACCCCCTCTGCGGAACGTTGGTTAGCTTCGCGAGCTTGGGTTTTGGTCCGCGATTAGAGCTTTGATGGGATGAGAATTGGAAAAGAGCGGAGAACAAGATTTTGGAAACGCGTTGTTGATCGGCGCACAGGTGCGCGTTTCAAATCGCGTTAAAAGGGGGCCCATCTGGATCGTTAGGGGAAAACGATCGGGGGCCCGCGAAAAGGCCCCTAAGTCAGCAACACCTATTAAAGCCCGTTTCGGCGTGCCGTGTTGCTCCATAATACGGTCGCCTAATGAACAACGACGTGAATTAATTGGTTTAATGAGCGTCAGTCGTTGCCATCTATTGACCAGAAAGCGTTGAACGTCGTCGACGTCGCGGAGTAGACGATGGCATCGGGTCATCAACATCGTCATGGCATCAACCGCTAGGCTAACTTGGAGACGACATCATCATCGCCACCACCTAAGCAGGTTACCGAAGGGTTATTAAACGCCTCCAGAAGAGGGTGTAGGAAGAGAAGAGGGGGTGGATGGGGAGATCACCGCTTTGAACTGAGCTATGTATAGTTGTTAACTCTTGTCTTCCTCCACCACGATGGCCTGCTGCTGCTGCTGCTGCTGGGGCCCCATGTATATGTATCCGAGCGACGTGTTTATTAATTCGGCATCAGCCAGCAGCGGCCAGTGATAACTCTTAATTATAAATCAAGCCCTATAGTCGAGCCGAGGTCGGCACCTAAATTGAATATCCTAAATCATAAACGGGGATTCGAAAATAACGAGTCGCGAGCGGGGGCGAGAGAGGACGATTGGTTAGGACGGCTGATGAATGGGGCGACGCGGCGACCAATGTGAGCTCCTAACTAATGGTAGTTTAATAACGACGAAATTAAATCTCGTTATTGGCATCCGGTTAATTGGCTAGAATTGGCACCTTTTTTTCATCGCGCCAAAGCGTTCGCTCGATCGGTTAATGGACGCGACATTAACTAAGCATTCGTTTCATTTTGGTTGCCGATTTCGAATTCATTCGAAAACTTCTAAAGTCGATGATGTTCGGTGTGCTTGCGGACTTAATTCGTGCTTAACATTTCGAACTGTAACTAGTAACCAAAGTTCCTTTATCGAATGCGCTCGCTTCGACTTGGGACTTTTCATTAATTCGTTTTCATTGCATTTATTTTAAATGGAATTAACTACTTAAAACTTTAACCAATCTTTAACAAACTTTAACCAACGTTGTTCATTGTCGATATAACAATGAACAACGATAATATTATCTTTAATGGAGTCCACTCTTTTGTCCGTGGTGTTTACTGTTAGTTATTCAGTCTGCAGTGCTGCCATAAATTAATTAACAAACTAGAAATATCAAGTTCATTTGCATTCCAATGAAATTGTTGGACACCACAGGACAAGACAAAACATACAATTAACATAAAAATAGGAAAAGAAAAGAAAATGGTTTCTCTGTAGCATTCATTATACATGGCACACAAATTGTCAGCTAATTACTAAATTTTAAATAAAAATAATAATAATAAGCAATTTATCTGTTAAAATGGTTGGAGTTTTAAATGCAACATGATTTTATACAATTAAACAAGTAAATTAGAGTTAGAGTTAGTTAGAGTTATTTAGGATTTAGAGGCGCGCCAACTGCCAAAAGGCTTGTTATATGGCGCCCACTGAAACACAAAAATTACTTAAACTAGAAAAATAAGACTACTAGTAAATTAGAAATAAGCCCGGTGGTTGGTATGGTGACCACGGGGAGTCTAGAGGTAAACCTTGTTTTATTGATAATTGATAATAATTCACTGAAATGAGTAAACAATGAAAATATAAATTATCACTAAAATATATAAATATATATAAAATAATATAAAATCATATGCCATGTAAGATATGGATTCTTAGTTTATATTCAAAATGAATGCAAAGTTGAATACAAGAGATACGGTGTAAAACTGGTAATTTCCTATTACCGAAAAGGAAAATTTGAAGAAATTATTGTTAAAATATTTTTTGTTGTTCACAGTTGTTCACATGTTGTTTTGTATATATTTTTATTGAAGTGTCTCTCAGGGACGAAAAACAATAAAATAAATAAATAAATGAATAAAAGGGCCATGGCCAATAAATTGTTACATGGGAAATGCATACAGTATTTGAGTGATTTTGTCAAACATCGTGATGGAAAACGTTGGATGCTTGTTATACCTGTTTTGCCTGGTATATTATGAACAGTGAAGTTAGACATAATAATCAGTAATCTTAGTTAAATACTGATCTATTTTGTTGCCTTTTTTTTTGTATTATCATATCTGTGAACAACATATTGCAAAGCAACATGAGTTCGATTATATTGAATTACTGAATAATTTTTTTTTTTCAAATTTCACATCTCGAAGGGATAAAGTATTTACAAATGATTTATATAAATAAAAACAAAATGAGAATTATATACCATGAAGCACATGGTAATTGCTTGTATTGCTTCCAAAAGTTCTGAGTGTCAACTGTTTTCAAATGCTTTATTTTATCTCGTGCTAAAAACACACACAGATCTCTCCACGGCCGTCTTCGTGGTCCCCTCGTGATGCATCCTCCAGCCGAAGACAATTACGGCGTTGATGCTTGTTCGGTGTTATGTCTTGCAACAGTGCCACCCATCCTCGTCGTGGCCACTTCTTCGGGAACCCTGTATCATTGTTTGGTGCTAACTAAAGGAGATGACGAAGACTCAGATCCAAACTCTCCTAATCTAATGGTTAGCTTTGTTCTTTTGCTGCTAAGGAATTTATATTTTCTCTTTCCCCCATAATACATTGTTTTTTAGTTGTTAGGCCTACTCTTCTTTTTTTTTTTCAACTTAACATTTTAATAATCATTAATATTGTGTCTTTTAGTCTTCCACTCCTCGATGGTCTTCGTCGGACGAAGTTCCCGAACTTGCTCTGTACGTGTTTGAAAGTGTGGAGCTGGAACTTTCGTTGACCACACTTTCTTTAGAGACTGGAGATATTGAAGAAGACAACTACACGTGCCCCATACAGTTGCTTCCAGGTTGGTTTTCTCTATAAAAATTGATCCATTGCTTTGAACTTCAATATCAAATTGCATTTAAGTCGAGTTGAACGATTTATTTGATTTCACTCACTCGGTGTTTTTGTAAGGTTATTCGGTGTACTTGTTTTTCATACTGATAAGTAACTATTGCAATCGTTGATTTAGATCCTACCTGTTCGATGCGTTATCACTGCTGTCATGCAGCTGGAGTACACACAGTAGCCTTACCAATTGTGTCCCACTTGCAACAGTTTGCTGAAAAAGAGAATGGTAATGTTGATTTTTATTTTCATGCAGTTTTTTTTTTATGATTTAGTTTATTTTTTCATGATGATTAATATACATGTCTAATAAGTTAATTATTAAATTTTTTCAGATATTATTGAAAATCTTCTACCTGTCATTCAGGATCAAGAATGCATCGTTGAACATCTCATTTGCACGAAGCCACTCAATAACAGGTTAAAACGAAACATGGGTTTTTAATATGTTTCGTTTGTTGAAACGTGTTTTCATCGTTATCTTCCGTCCCAGTAAATGTAATACGAAATATATTCAATTTGATTCATTACAGTCCTGCAGCTCCAGTTCTGGGTCTTGCTTTGTGTTCCGATCCAAAGGGTAGCACCATTCTGATAAGCTTGACGTACGATTTGGAGATTGTCGTTTTGTGCTTGGCGTAAGATATAAATATCCTGATTGGAGTTTTCATGAGTCGTCCTTGAAAAACAAACACTTAAACTTATTTCGTGTTTTGTGTAGGCCATTTTATTTAGTCATGCCACCACCTTTTTTGGCTGAAAATCAAGATGAATCTATGCTGTGCGTGTCACCATTACTGTGTCAAGCGACAGATTCGTTTGATACACACATCCGAAAACAACTGCAGAGAAGCGTTTCCAATCCAATACTCAAGTGAGAACATGAGCAAGTTATTGTTGTTATTCAGTTGTTGTTGTTGTTGTTGTTGTTGTTGTTGTTGTTGTTGTTTATTAAAATTTAATTCGACTTTAGATCAAGTGCATCTGCTGATTTGACGCCACAAGAAGGTCTTCAACTTCTTGGGAGAGCAACTCAGATCATGAGACAAGAATATATACAGCGTGTTGGTTTAGTTCACAAGGAAATCCAAGAAAGGTAAGTTTAATAAATTGAAGGCTTGTTCGGAATAACGTCGTATGTCACAAAAATTCAATATTGAGATTATTATGGAAAACTATGCCTCACATATGGGGCTAGCTTGTGCTGCCAATAAACAAACTCATACCTGCCTAAAACATATAGGTCGAAACACCGACAATCTGAATACCAACAAAATCAATGATTCAAAATACTGACAATCAAGATACCTAACCGAACCCCGACTGTCGGTATTGTGATCTGTCGGTATTATGATTGTTGGTATAACGATCGGGACCGTAAAACATAATTTTATCACTTCGAAATTGAGCACCTAATATGTGACGATCAATTTGTTGCTGAATACTCTGTTTGCCGTTTACTCAAAACTATGAATTGATACATGCAACGTTATTCCGGGAAAACCTTAAATTATTGATTAATGAAAAAAAAAGATAATTGGTGACATATTTTTGAAATGTTACTGGATTTTGTTTTGACGATTTTCAGTTTTAATATTTTTTTTTTTCAATTGAGGAGTTGGGTGAAAAAAAAACGATGTAAATCCACGTACGTTGTTGTTTCTTAAGAATGGTGAATAATTTTAGAACAGGCTATAGCATAAAGACATTGGGTTGCCTATAATTTGCACTTTCGGATCTTTTGGAGAATAAGGAAATCTGTGATTTTTTGTGATTTCTTTCTTTTTTGTCGCTTCACTTCCCGATTGTTTCACTTCCAAAACAATGGAAAAGATACTGAGCTTTGAAAAAATGGCGTAAATGCATTTATAAATTAGGCATGGGATTTGGAATAACGGCATCGTTGATTTTTTCAAATTTAGCCTGTATCTTGAGGCGTGTTAATTAAAGTTAACAGATTTTTTTGCAAAACCTGTTCATTTTTCTTCTATAAATATTGCAATTGACAAAAAAAATTTTCAATCTTATATTTGAAGGTGCTAAAAGTTTTTGCCTTTTTTCTCAAAATTTGCTACATTTTTATTTATTTATTTTAATTTAACTATCTAATTGGGTACAAAACAAACAACAATAAACCACATAACAAGAAATAACAAACAGTTTAATCCACCAACTGGAGATGAGTATTTAACATTTCATCAAAGGCCACAAACTTTTTCAACTCGTTTCCTTTTTGGAGTTTTGGACTTTTTTTGGAGTTACATCGTTACTCCACCCAACTCCTCAGTTGCAGTTCGCTTTTTGGTTGTACATTCATTTTCGTATCTGATATGGCATTGCATTTTGTTGGGACTAGAGTGAAAGCGTTGAAAGATCTGAAGAACCATCAGTTGAATGAATTGAACACCATTGAAGATACCAAAAAAGATCTAACAACTTCTGCTCGTGAACTGGCAGAACGATTCGAAGATGCTAAAGATAAACAAGCTCAGTTGAGTTGGAGGTAATTAATTTTCAGTACTTTTAACATAGAGAAAGGTTCAATTTTGTAATTGCAATGATGTGAATGTTTCGACGATGGTCATGTTTCAGAGTGAGGGAAGTGTTGAAGAAAGTGCAGCGCCATCTTCCCACGTTGTCGGAGGCCGAGCATGGAATGAAGAAGGAACTTGGTTCCATTCAGCTTAATTTAAATGAGCTTGAGAATTCCTTGAAGCAAGTAAGGAGTGTTATTTTGATCAACATTATATACTGTACTGTATATGTTACCAGCAATGCATAGAATTCAGGCATTCTATGGAATGCCTTATTCTGGCAAAGTATGAACTAGCATTACCTATAATAGTTGTCTAGATCTGTCATAGACGGAAGTAGGTCATCAACGCCGGATGATCGATCTGGCGATCATCCGGTGTCATCAACGCTACCTCCGTAGCGTTGATGACACCGATTCGAGCCGAATTCGGGTCTTAATTAATTCTGTTGCCAAGATAAAAATTTGAAGACATGTTGTAAAGAAACATTGATGTGTCATCGAGTCTCGAAAAAG
>JAQIWH010004825.1:0-15976 GCA_034695005.1 Cryptops parisi
GAGATGGTGTGATCACCTAGCTTGCCCCTTGGCTGCCTCAAGCAAATTCTGTGCCAGCTTATGTGAAATGGAGTATAGTTACAGTTGGTATTTTTTATTAAATTTGATTAATTATATCGGTTCGATTTAAAAACACATGGTCGTTTTCCCTATTTCTAATAGAACGGTCGATTATTTAAATACGATTTTGTTTTCTTTATTTACACTGTACAAAAGAACACTGGATGATAGGTTTGTCAACAACTACTTGTTTCACTGTAAAATTTTTACTTTTTTCAAATGTTGGATGCAATTATATTTTTATATCAAAGTAGGACCTCAACCACCATCGTGTTATTTTGTGTTTATTCGACCCAATTCTTTTGGCGCGATTCATCATTGTCAAATAATAACACCCAAAGTTTAGTAATTGGACCGATGGTGACTTCTTCGTTTCCCATTGGTTGTTTGAGGGGGTAGAGAAGTTAGTGGTGGTGGATTGGAAGGACCCCCCTCCTTGGTGAATTTCCCCTTATTCGCTTCCCATCTTTCTCCATTAGTTTTGCACCTTGGCCAGCTGCGCCACGCTTGGTGAAGCGAGGCGACCCATGGCGAAAGCCATCCATCTTGTCAATGGCTTCCTTTCCCATTCGAACCCCATACCCAACAGAGTTCCAATCCATAATCAAGTGCATTTCAACACGTAATTGAATCGAGAGAGAGAGAAAGAGAGAGTGACTGAGAGACTGGGAAGTTCATCTTCACCACGGAAACTATTCATTCTCCCCCTACTACTACAGATAGACCTCCGTATTCTTCATCCAAGTACTAAACCTATCAAACGCTAGGAAAATTTTTCCAATTTTTCATTATTGTCATCATCGACAATTTCGTTTAACGTTGAAAAACGAGGCTGAAACAAATATACTGTTCGACGTATGTATTACTTGAGAGTGTCTTCATTTCTTTTGTATAACAATTTCACATTTGTTTCACTTTAATGTACGTTGTCTCTTTACTGGTTTTTCGTTTCTTCACTTCTTTACGCGAAAAAGTATTGGACGTTTATTTTAATTATTTTGAACAAAATTATTTTTTATACTGTTCTGTTAACGGAGAAGCTGCTAGTTGCGTTAGTAGTTAGGCATGGCTGATTTGTTTTTTACTTAATGTCTATGGATGTAGATGTCAGTTTAGGTTCATGAATTATCATAAAATAGTCAAACAATAAACATAAAATTAAGATGTTTCTGTTTGTTTTATCGGTACTTTCCGGTTAAAGCGAGCGGGGCCAGTCTGATGTTGCTATTTGCTTGTACTTGGTTATGGGTTTATTTTGCAGGTTAGGTTAGGAAAACAAAACAATCAAAACATTCAATACGTTTCTTTGTTTTTCCTAACCTAACTCTAACTTAACTTGCAAAATAAACTCATAACCAAGTAAAAGCAACTAGCAACATCAGACGGACCCCGCTATAACCGGAAAGTATCAAAAATTCAAAAACTATTTGAACAGCTTCGCTTTATTTTGCAGAATATAGCATTTGAGGAATCAATGTCGTGTCAATTCGGAACTATTGATACGTAAAAAGTCGTTTTTTTTTAGGTAGTGTGTTGTGATGTTCTGAACCACGTGTTTCGTTTCCAATCATATAGCTCGTGCTAATTGTTGTGTGTAATACAGATTCATCCAAAGAAACACAACAATGAAAGTTTGTACCAATTTGTAAGTTGTTTGTAAGTTGTTTTTTTGTTTTTTTAAAAAACATCGTTTGAACGTGTTTGAAAAGATAATTAACATAAATAAATTAGTTTCAACTTTGAACCGAATTTTGTTTGGGTGAATAAAAACATGAGGTAACACAATTTGCGTCTAAATTGAGAATCTGGTTCATATTCGAACTAAACAATATGTATGGTAACGTTGTAACACGAAGAGAATTTTTGAGAAGGATAACCACCGAGTTGTGAAACTATATATGCAAAATGTATTGCATGTACTGTAAGTTGATTATGGTGTTTAAATATGAATAATTATGTGGACGTTAATTTTGTACAAGACATGATCTAGTTTACGTGTTTTATTTTCTAAATTAAATTGTCATGTCTATTACAAAATTAACATTGACAAAATACGTAAACTGAGACGTGGTCTAGTTTACGTTTCGTGTTTTTTAAACTGAATCGCCATGTCTATTACAAAATTAACGTTGACGCAGTATGCAAACTGTTCATAAAGTAAATTTAGATCATTAAAACAAGTTTCATGAAATTATTCAAATTAACAAGGAAGTAAGAACTTTCGCAATGTTTTCCCACCGATTTTGCTATAGTTTAATTTCACTTCAACAAGGTATAACTAATTTGTTTTTAAAATATTTGTACACGTTTTTGTACGCATTTTACACATGACTTTGCGCTCGCTTTATAGGCTTTCTATTGGATTTAAATTTCTATTCGAATAACTTTTACATTTCGGAGTGCATTAAAGTGTTACGTGCCATACCCCGACTTAAATTAGCGGCATCCTTTGAAAACAGCACCTCATTTTGACCAACTTGATCATTGCTTTAAACCATATTGCACTTTATATTGCAGTTCACTAACCTTGCAAACCAATAATATTCAGAAAACTTTAGTTGTTAATTTCTTTCACTTTGTCTATTCTTTATTAGTAATAAGAAAAAAAAATGACTATTCCGAAGAATTGTTATTTACTCTGAAGAACAGAAAAAGCCTTTGGAACATCACCAAAAAACTTCTTGATGACTTACTTAGATCGGCAATTGGTAAGTTAAATTTACTTTGTATTATTTTGATGTTATGGTCTACCAACGGTTAAATTTGATGTATTGTTTTAAAAATCAACAAATTTTAAAATCGAATTTCTTCATAAGATCCGTGTTAAACCATAGTGAACTAACTCACTTTTTAGAGTTTTTTAATTAAAGGCTTCGTTTTCATGCATTAAGTCATGATTATAAACTAAAAATAATATTGCTGGACCGATTAGAGAGAGTTACACGGTACTATGAACCGATTGAAATAGAGTGCAATCCTATGGACAAACCATACGTAAAATCTTCCATTTTCTCAAATTGAAGTTTTTTTTTGACGTAGTTCGGTATGGTTTAAGACGAACCATTTGATACGTTCTGTTTTTATATATCATAAAATAGTGAATTCAAAGCGGTTTATTCGTATTATTGGTAAAAAAAAATTAGGGGTAACTAACAAAACGGGAGGTGGGGGTTTGAATAGCACCGAGTTTGCCGAATAAGAGGTTTGTAAATCACTGTTTAAGATGGTGAGCTGGTTTGTATTGCAAACTCTTTTGTTTTCTTAATGGTTCACTCCGACGCAGATGGTGTCGACAATCGAATTGGGAACTTAGTTAGTGGTCGTCCTTGTTATTGTTGTTACTACTTTAATCTGAAGCCCACTTAATCGAGTAACTTAGTCACGCTTCCTTGGAATTGAGGCCAAATTGATTATCGTTACGAAAAAGAGAAAGAAAAAGAAGAGTTGTCTTCGAATGTTTTAATTTAAATCCATCTCTTCATCAGTTGACGATCGTTGGAAATTGGAACTACTTCTTTTAATAAATAGGAAAAATCGAATTAAATGGAAATTGAAAATTGGGCTCGTTTCAGTAATTTGGTGGGTTTTGGCTTTTCTAACTTCGATGGTACTGTTTTCGTTCGTTTTTCTTTTTTGATTGAAAAGTCAATGGAAAATGGCATTCTTTGTAGTCACGATGAAGGAACTAACCACTGCGATGATGGCTTGAGGTCTTATTCTTTTAGTTGTTGTTTTTTTTTTTTGTCAAAGTTGACATCACATTATTATTATTATTTGTTGATGCTTCGGGGCAGTGGTTGGCAAATGAAAAGTTCCACAGCGCTTAGGGATCACGTGGTTTATAGATGAGAATGTTATTGGTCTGTTAAAATGGAACGTCTTTTCTCTTCCGAATGAAAATAATTGCTCAAACTTTATTTTTTTAAACGTCGTCGTGTGAAACATTACTATTTGAACAATTATATTTTTATTTATTTTAATTTTATTTATTACAATTATGGTGGTCAACAGGACAAATACAAAACACACAAAAAACAAAAAATACACATGAAGAATACTAATGTTTAAATTTTAACCGGACTGTCGCTTAAACTAGACCGTTCATCAATGTTCTTATCGCAGTAAACAATATTTGGTTCAGATTTGAACAACTTTTATATTATGGCTATACTTTATTAAAGTAGTGGATGGTTAGTTTGACCGCAGTATTATTCGAAATCAAATCTTTATTTGTTGCGCAAATGCTTATATATATATATTTTTTATACATTACGTCTTCAATTTATGCGAGGGCTACATTTTATTCCGATGTCGCATATAGCGAAATTTCCATAAAGTAGCAAAAAGTCAACTTTGTCATATATGCACCATCGCATAAAATCGTAGTTCTATTATAATCATAACACATTTTTCTCTATTCGATCTCGATTTATGCGAGGTTTTCGAAAAATACAACATTTAACACAAAAAATCGACAACCTTCTGAACTTTTTTGAGAAAATTATTTTTAAATACAGGAAATCCTTGATTTTCTATGCGATTTATTCATATGTGATTTTGCTAATATGCGACAACTCACTTCCTAGATGCTCGTTATATTCGAGAAGAGGGAAACGCAAAAGCGTTGTTACTTGTGCACTCCCTAGCAAAATCGCATTGTATATTATGTTGCATTTTGCAAAGTTTTATTTTATGATTATTTTTATTTTTTTTCATAAAGCATTTCTTACCAACGGTTTACATAGCATAAATAAGAGTTAAATGACTCGAAAACACAAGAGAAAACTATTGCATGAGCATTCAGTCATTTATGCACCACCTAAACAGAAATCGCATAATAACGAACTTTTCTGGCGAATAACGCACACTTAACATGTGCGAAGATTTATCTCGTCGCATACATAGCAAAATCGTATATAAGGAAGTCGCATTAATTGAGGGATTTTTTTGTACTAGTTCATTAAGAATGTATTGATCTGTTCCACAGTGTGAGAACGAAGGCGTGAAATTGCAGCTGTTCTGTCGACTTGAGCGTCTATCGTACAGTATATATACGTATATATATATTTTTTACTTATCGGTCTTTATCTTAACCGATTTTTTTTCTCAACACTATTTTTTTCTGGGAGAAGTTTATTTAACCGACATCTTCATCGAGGGGGGGGGGATAGGTGTTGGTTGAGAAAATATATGAAGTGTGGCGGAAAGGTACTAATACCTCTGGTTTGGGGGTATTTTCATTTTCGGTCGAGCGACTGGATCCATCAAAATCTCATTAGGCATTCTTTGAGTAGCAGATGGCGTTGTAGGTGGTAGTCGTGATAGTAATGGTATTAGAAGAATATGGGGGGTGAGGCTATTTGGGTAGGAAGGGGGCAGAGATTGGAAGAGCGCGATTAAAACGAACCCCCCTCAGCCTTTCAATTTGCTCGCTAGGTTGGGGGGATGGAAGGAGCAGAAAAGGTGAGGAGATTATACAAGGTGAGGGGCCCCCGGGTGTCGCAGGCAAATCGACTTTTCATACCTTTTTCCTTCTTACTAAAGTGCACACAGACTGATGGCGGTTTTGGGTGCTTAATCCCAGCAAATGTTGCCAGGGAATAAAAAGGGTTAGAGACGAATATAATGAACATGGTGAGTGTGTGTGTGTATTTGTGTGTATGGCTTTTCTAAGAACGTTAATGAAGTTGGGGGGATTTATTTTGAAACGACTCGTTTTTTCATGGTTGGTACTATGTAACGAGTTGGAGAGGATTTAAATCTGTTTAAAATTGGGTGTAATCTGTTGGTACAAGTTGAGGGTATATTATACGATTTAAGTTTGTGAATTGAAACCTTAAAGATAATGCAAGGTGTGTTTAAATTTGAACGAGATTTTATATACCGTGACGTACTATACTAAACTATAGTATACTATAGTATGCTATACTTCGGTATGTCATAATTATATAGAAATAATATTTTAAACCTGAAGCGGATTCATAATACGAGCGTATTTCAACATTAGGAGCACTTTCGATATAAATTAAATTCAAGGGCCTGGTGGTAAAATGGTGTTTGGTAACATTATTTGTTAAAAATGACCTAGCAGTATTTTCGTTTGTGTGAGGTATGAGGCAATTCTACCTTTTTAATGGACAATTGAGCAAACCAACAATATGTGCGAAAATGTTACTGCAAGAAAGTGTGAAATAGCTCATAGAGGCAACTTTAGATTTTTAAACGCGTTTTCCTCGAAATGGTAAAAATGTTTACTTAACACATTTTTACACCAGGCTCTTCAATTAATGTTGATGTGTGTAAAAAATGTGTGTAATAAAAATTAGTGCTATAATTATATGGCATATAAAGTAGGTTTTTAATTAATGAAAAGTCGATCGAAAAACTTATGTTGTTAATGTCTTTAAATGTGATTTTCATGTTCCAACCTCTTAAAACACAGACAAAAACAAAAAATTTCAACAACAGAAAGGTGTTCCATTGTGTGTGTGTGTATCGAACAGCTGCAAAATCGACTTTTCTTCTATTAAACAATTTTTTTTCTGTCACCCGATTGTGTCGCGACACAGTAATTATACGGATCAAGCCCATGGGCCAAAACACAATAGACCTTCGTACAAGTTGGTAATCGAAAAGAATTCTTTTAATCTTGAAAAGGGATTTGTTCTTTCACGTGATTAACCATCCCATCTTTTCTTTTATCCCTTTTGTTTTTCTTTCTCTTTTTCTTCTTCTTCTTTTGCATTGCCGATTTTCGGATTGTATCGAGGACAAGTCGCGCTACAACGAGACGACACCTTGCTCAACGACTGAATTACAAGCGTGACATTCATGTCGTTTTTTCTTTTTTTTTCGCTTGTTCTTTTCTAATGAATAATCCATTAGTGTGTCGTGAACTGTGGGTGTGTTATGTTGGAGTTAAAATGGCAGCTTGTGCAGTGGCAAGAGAGAATGCTAGGGATGAAGAAAACGGTTTTATGTTGCCCATTAGGACGCCAACCCTAATTAATCCTAGGTTCAGAATGAGAGCCCACGGTGGATCATTAAGAAATGAAGTAGAGAAAAATAAGAAAATTTCTGTTTTTGCTGGATTTTTTTTTTAATGATCAGGTAGAATAAAGAGAATCTCCATTTTTTTTATTGTTATTAATATAAAAAAAATAAAGGTACGATTTAATAAACGTGTAATAACATGTGTGTGTGTGTGTGTGTGTGGTCGTTTGTGAGGTTTAATATCTGTATATAAGCCTCTGGCATTTTATTCGCTTAAGTTGTGTTTTGTTAATAATGCAGTTCACGCCCAGAAGAACATGAACTCGCGTAATGTAATTGAAGGTCTCGGGGCAGCAAACGATCACCTCAAATTTTTAAAATTTTACAGTATCGACCACAAAAAAAATACTGTTTGTTGAACAGTAAAATATGAAAAATGTTTCCGAATGTGTACCGATTACTTTGTTAATACATTTTTTGGCCCAGAATACTTCACTGGTAATATATAAGTTATAGTTTCACAGTGAAGAAAAATATGGAACGGAGCGATCTGTTTGTTTGTTCTAAAATACACAACAAATAATAAAGTACACAACAAATGATAAAGAGCTGCCGCACAGTTGTGAATCTAACTTAATGCACTCAGCAGTGACTGTCAGCGCCATCGATAATATCTTATTTGAGATCTTCGATCTATGCAAAAGTTACATTTTATGCAAATTGGGCATAAAATCAGAAAATCATGTACAAAATTTCAAGGATGTTAAAATTTTTCACAGAATCACAAAATAGCAAATTATTTGCGCACATAAAGATAATTTGGAAGCATTTTCTTGGCGCGAAATAGCATAAAGAAATCGCATATATCGAGGATTTTCTATATTTTTTTATTAGGAGCGACTTTGTGTTATTCAATATTGCATCACAAGGGATGTACAGTATACATGGATATACAGGGTGTTTTTAAAAGTCCTGGAAAAATTTCAACCACAGATGCTGCTCATCGAAACAATGCAAAAACGCTATTCAAAGATGGGTCCGGAAATTGTTTCTTTCGGAGGACTTCAGGTTTGTTTTGGTGTGTAGCATCTGCGGTTGAAATTTGGCCAGACACTTTTAGGAACACCCTGTATAAATATTCAAAAATTACAAAAAAAATATGATTACATAACATTCCCAATGAAATAATGAAAAACAAGTACATTAAAAATTATTTTAAGCATACTCTTTACTGTCATATACAGATACAATGTATACATACATATGATTGCAAAAAAATCTATTTTCAATTTCTTTTCATGTTTCGATTTATGCGAATTATAATTTATGCAATCTTGGAGTAATTCGGTATTCAATTTATGCATGTTTTCAGTACTGTAATTCCATTGTTGATTTCTGCAATTTTCGATTTATTTATGTATGTACAGTATGTGATTTTTTTTTTACATTGAACTTGTGTGGTTTTTTAATTATGCGAAGGACTTATGCAGTTCTCGTTTTATGCGTTTTTGGTACATTAGACTATACACTCTATTCTCATAAACGACTGTAAATGGCAGTAGGCCTATACGTTCAATTACCAGCTCACAATTTCACTCTCTCACAAGTGAAGCTAATATATAGAGTATACTTAACACCATGATACCAATACAATAGTTGTATGATGGGTGTTATCAGTTTGCATTAATTAAGACATTAATTATGTTTGATTTAACTTTTCAGTGTCTGGATTTATATTTTATACCCCGGGTTTGTATTAATGTACCCAGATTTATTTTTACTACAAGTAATGGTATTTGTTTTGAGAGTCTGTAAATAGTTTGTTTTTTTAGGGGGGGGGGTAAATTTTGGGAAAGGTTGTAAAGAAAAAAAAAGTGTGATAAAAAGCTTTAAAATTCCACTAGTAGTACCGTTATCCCAGTGTTGTTTGGGAAAAGTCGCGTAATGGCGAGGTGAAAGGGGAAGAAGAGAGAATAAAAGTTTTATGTCATAGAACAACTGGTGACTTTGGGTACGTGTTCCATATTCAGTGAGTTTGTTTTAAAGGTGCTGAGGTTGGATAAGATTTCTTTTTTTCAGTGGATTTGATTTTTATTCTTCCTCGGAACAGTTGCTTTTCTGGTGTTTGTTTTGTTTGTTTTTTTGTATTGTTTTTTTTTCGGTTTTGTTTGGTTTTTTGTTACTTTTTATTGGCGTAATCTGAACTGAAAGATTTCACTTTGTCGTTGAAAGGTTAATGTTTTATTGTTGAAAGTGAAGATCCAACGGGTTTGACGAGATTTGAGAAATAGTGGTTTGTAAGAAATTGGTTTAGTTTGTTTTGTTTGTTTTTTTTTTGTCTGGAAGCAATAAAATACTGTAGTTGAAATAGAGCTATAAATTTAAGTTTATTGTATTTCTGTTTCAATTGGATAGATACTTTGAAAAAAAATTTCCAATTGTTTACGTGAGATTTCAGACCCCATAATAAGATAATATTGTGTTTATTTCATTGTTTGTAGATTTTATTTGTTCTCTTTAATTAATATTTTTTGTGTTTGATTTATTGAGTATTCTACTGATAGGAATTTTGAACAGGGGATTACGATATACATAGTTTCTATGAAACTCAAATAAATTTGATAATGCGAGTTTTAAGTGAATTAATTTTTTAATTTCTGCAAGTTTTGACTTTTTTATAAATGAAATTTTTTTTTATACATTTGACTTATGCGGTTCTTTTTTATGCGTTTTTTGATACATAGGAAACGTCTGTAGATGGCAGTATACGTTCTAACTCGTTCACTCACAAAGTCACAACTTGCAAATGAAACTTATATAAAGAGTACAAAAATGGAACATTTGTTCACATTATTGTTTTATTGAATATTTCTATCATTAAAAATCGCAAATTTTTCGTGAACGTTTGACAATATCAATAGTATTTTAATCTTAAATGTTCATTATTTTTTGTTTTTAATTTGATATCTTATATCATCTAAATCATATAAGAGCCGTTTACTTGCCAAAGTGATTCAGTTTAAAAAACATAAAGTAGATAAAATTGAGAAAACAAAATTTATTTTCAAATTTCCATTCACTTATTAATACATGTGTAGCTTCTACGTGTGTGTGATTGAAACTAAAACGTTGTCACTAAATAAAGTGTTTTAGCACTAAAATGTGAAAAATATTTTAAAAAAAGGGACTTAACCACTTTGGCAATTGAACGGCTTGTATAATGGTAAAAATAATTCTAAAATATATATTATTTTAACATTATTGTTATTGTTAATTATTGTTATAAAATTTATATAATTTTATTGCATTATTTAATTTAAAATTTTCATTACTCACAGTTTTAATTTATTTTACTCTAAATTATGTTCATTCCTAAATATCTCCATTATAGAAAGGCGAATGGGATGATATGATTAAAATATTAATATAATTAGAAATTTAGAATTTTAATTAATATTAATATAATTAAAAATTTTGAATTAATAATAAACCATTGTTTACGTAAATCCTAATTTATGTTTCATATGATTATTTCAAATACTTTAATTTTTATATCTATTGAAGCTTATTAAAGGTGAAGCGTTGCTGCCCGGTTGGGCTTTTGTGCTGTAAATATATGCACTGCTTGGAAACAACAATCGGGGGGAGCTTTCACGTCATTCCTATTGCGTTGCGTGATTCACTTACGAATGCTCAATTAACCGTTACTTTTAATTATATTATTAACATTATAATTAGAAGCGCCTTATTGAGTAAAGTTTTAGTTATACTCTAGTTACATTTTAAAATTAAATTTAACAACTTAACATTCACGGGTTAATGTTAGGGATATTTGGTTTTGAGAGGCGCACCAAGGTTCATGTTAGTGTGGTAGCGTACACAACTATATGGCAGAGGTATATAGCTAGTTTCCATTGCGACGTGGTACAGTGCTGTTGTTGAAAATACATTTCAAAAGTATTTTAAGTTTTGGTTTTGAAATAACTACTTTAAAACGAGCTATCTCTAACAACCAATGTTGCTATGCGATTGGCCAATATTTGTTTACTGGTTTTGCAGCAATGGTATCAAAGTATGGTAAAAGGGGCGAGGTAGAGTTTTGGTAGTTTTTCTCTGAAACCAATAATTCAATCAGAAATTTGTATGATTATAAATATATTCATACATTATCGATTTATGAATGTTTTTTGGAACATTTTTATTGGACCATTATTTTAGGAAATTATCTTATATAAGGTCCGTCTCAAAAGTTTGTTTCCGACACATTTTTTAAGCTAACCACACATGTAAAGCATGTGAAATTTTATGTGTTAGAGAAAGACCTTATGTGATTTTTTTACCTTAATTTAACTTCAAGATTGATACACTGTGGTAATAAATTGCAGAAGTGTATAGTGTTGGATGGATATCTCGGCTACATTCTCATAAACGCTTGTAAATGGCAGTATACTTTCAATCCCAGCTCACTCATTCACAAACTCACAGACTCATAAACTACCAAAGTCACAATGAAGCTAATATAAAGCGTATAAAAACAACAGTATCCTAACGTCTGATAACTAGCGCCACCAGCGCTTCAGTTTACAAAGTATCAAAATGGATATAGAAACAAAAATATTCATTCGTTTACCGACCAATAACTTTCATTTGAAACACTCTTTCCTTGGCAGTCAATTTCAAACAGTCCGTGCATATGCAGTACTTAACGCAACCTTTTGGGTCAGTCAAACAAAAACGACAAGGGCCAGTTTTAATTAGATGACCAGCATGCGCGGTCGTTGCAAAATAGGAAATGAATTTTTTGTGGCAACATTTTTCTAGTTTTACTAATTGCTCCTCAGGTCTTAATGTCTGCTTTATGATTTGACCCTTTCTAGATGATTTTTTTGTTTTTGTTTTATTTTAAAAATTAAGGTCGGTGAACTTTAGGAGTGAAATTTTAATGATTATGATGATGAAACTTCTTCCGTTTCTTAATCAAATCCTACGAAGGTTAATTAGGATGACGATCATTTTAAGATTTTTTTTTTTTTGCTTAAACAAAATTGTATTTTTTTTTGATATATAATACTGAAAAGAGAAACTTTTGCAAACATTTTTTTAAATATAATTTTTTTTTACTTTAAAAAGTATGTCGGAAATTATTAATCACTGAAACTCTTAATAATTAAAGTCATCGTAAAAAAAAAATACGTAGATTTGTTTTTGTTTTTCAATTATTATAAAACTATATGTACAAAAAAAAAATCCAATTTGTCACTTCGAACGTGACAAACAGTTAAAAATAGGAAATAGCGAGAGTGTCAAGAAAAAATAACAAAAGTGAGAAAGGAAAAAAAAAACAACTACCCTGTATAAAAAATAGACTTTTTTTTCTTGGTAAAGAGTAAGTAAAGTAAAAAGTAAGAAAAAATAGAAGTGAAAGAAAAGAAAGAACGATAAATATTGGGTTTTCGGATAGCATCTTTAGCAACGCGTTTTCTGTCTTCAATCGAGTCGAAAGATAGTGAGGAGCAAACAAGCCGCGAATCTTACCACCTGCTCAACTCCAAGTGTTGATGATGATGAACAGCCATCACTTAGACACTGCTACTTTACTCAGTCTTTTATTATTTTCTTATTTTTTTTTCCTTCCAACTCTTATTTGATGTTGTAATCCTCCTACGAAAGTTTGTCACGCACTCTTATTATACTAGTAGACTATATACTTTGTGACAAGTGAACATTTGATTGGTGGAAAAAAAAGACTGATTAAAGTAGCTTATATATTTTGTGATTGGCGACAACAAACAAATAATTTGTGTTCGTCGATTATAAAAGTTAGTGTGTAATGTATGAGTTTGTTTAATACAGGGTGTTCCAGCCAAGATTTACCAATTTTATACACGAAAAGTTAATACTGTATAATGAAAATTATGAGTTTTGGATATAATATCATTTTGAGGGGATCTTTCGATTGAGTACGGTCATCAAGCTATTGTGAGAAATAAAAATGCTCATGTGTTTAATGTCATTTGGACTTCAATTACCTGTTTTTTTTACTGGATTAAAGCAAATCCTGACGTCATAGTGTCGTCGTTGAGTATTCGAAAGGCCCAAATGATTTCGGCGCGACATTTGAATTTTCAAAGTTCAAAAGCGGGAACTTTGAACTTTTAAATTTCATTTTGGTTAGGGAAGATTTCATCAACAAATTTGGAGATTATAGTAAAATAGAACACTTGAAAAAATAAACATCAATATTTTTAAGAATATTTCATAAAGAAGTAAATAAAATATAAACAGGAGGAATGATCGAGGCAAATATCCTTATCCGATAAGGAAGGAGATTTCACGCATGATACGGAAACTTAGATTTAAAAATTGTTAAAATGTACTGTATCAATATGGCTAAACGTTTGTGTTGTAAACGTTTAAACACGACGAATATAATATTTTAAAAGTTTTAAACTTTACTTTGCAAGAAATCCATAGCTAATTGGCAATTTTTATAGCTTGACATTTTAAAAAGTGTGAAAGTTTCTTATTAACTTTGAAATAATTTTTTTGCCGTACCGGTAATAAAAGTTAATTTTTATTACAACGGTATTCAGTATAAAAAAGTTCAAGTTTTAAAGTTACATGACAAGAAGGATAATCACAGCGTGACAATGGAATATCCGGATAAAAATTATGGCTTTACAAATTGATTTACACGCCATTAAGATTTGCCAACCTCACATTAAAAGTGCAAAAATAAAATTATGGGGTTGTTACGGAAACTATTTTTTTTTACTTTATAAAATTGCAAAGTTTAAAAAAAGACAAAGAAAAAATAATTGCACTAGGCTTAAGTAGGCTTGTTTTATGAGATTTAAGAAGAAGAAAAGAGTGAAATAAAACTAAAGAAAATGAGGGGGCTTAACCCCTTGAAAGAAAATGGGGAGAACAACGCACACAAGAGGTAATTAAGTAAAAAATAAAAAATTGAACTTTTTTTAAATGAAAAAAAAATAATAGGTCTAAAGCTCACTCTGATTTGTGAGCAAAAATTTACGAAGGACTTTTTATAAAAATAAAAACGTTACGAATGATTTGTAGATGAATTTAATTAAAGCAGTTATTTCCGAGTGATTTTTTTTTATCCCATTTTTTGTACAACAGACGTTTTTAATATAAAAATATCGTTTTTTAAAACAATATTTTGGAGTAAATGAAAAATTGTTTTTTGTTCTGCTTATTATAGTGATTTGTATTTATCAACTTTTTATGTGACACATACGTTACTTGGCAATGAAATTTAAGTTACAATAGGTTCCAATTTAGGCTTAAATTTAGGATTAATTACTTTTTTTCAGAAAAAAATATTGTTAACTAATATATCTAACTTGAACAGTTTTGTTTTTTTGTTATTTCATACTTTTCCAAATAGGGCATTTTATACAATGTCTGAATTTGTTACATTGCCGATAACATATAGGATCGTCTAAACTATAGTGAACTAACTCACTTTTCACAGTTAATGCATGAAATGCCATTGATCTAGTCAACGACTAAGAATTATATTGTTGGACCAATTAGAGATAGTTACATGGCACTGTGAACCAATGGGAATACCATGCAATCTTATGGACAAACCTACGTAAAATCATAGTTTCCTCAAATTCAAGTTTTTTGACTCAGTTCAGTATGGTTTAAGACGATCTATATGTAAATACAAATTTAATTCCGCCTGTTTGTTCCGGCATAACGCAAAAAATATCATAAACGCTAAAATAGACTCAACCGATTACAACTTATAGCAAATGCAATAATTTAAATCATATATACAGAAAACACTTTTTTATACTCTTTATATTAGCTTCACTTGTGAGTAAGTTGTGAGTTTCTACATGCTTAATCCTACATGTTTAATCCCAAACACCCTTTGCAAAACAAAACAATAAATAAATAAACACGACAAAAAAGACAACTCGGTGGATTTTGATGAATGAGGGCTCAATGGATTCGTCTTAGTCTTTCTAATGACACTGGCTATATGGCGTCAATGAAACACCAATATTAAACACGCTACGTGTCTTATATCTATTATTCTTTAGACCTTCCTACAGGCTAATGTATTTTGATGAATGAAGTGTCCATGGATCCGTCTTAGTTTTATGAGTGTCACTGTTTATATGCAGTTAATTAACAACCAATATGGCGGACGCTATATGCAATTGTATAAAGAGTTTGCTTAAAAAGCATTTTTGATGAACTTGTTTTTATAATTAGTTCCACTACTCTATATTTTTAAAACAAAAAAATAAATTTGGTCAAATCAAGTATATGTGTGAAATTTTAAACTAAGTGGACATATTTAAAGTAAACAGATAAAAGGGGTTACGACGTCAACAAAACACGACGCGAATTTAGTAAACAAACAAACTCGGACGATGTATCAACTGAACGTGCAAAGACTCGATTATAATGCTGGGGTTCACACTTCAGGTGAAAGTTGCACTTAAAGACTTTGACAGCATCCATTAAGGGAATTGCTTCCTGTTTTTCGCATTTCTTTTGGTAAGAGAAATGTCCGGGTTAACGGTGAGCGCTTTAGTAATCGAATTGTTTCCTAGTCGGCTTTATCGGAAATGACAAAAGTCTGCTGCTGGATGGCTTAGTTGGTGTCAACTCGTCCAATGGAGAGTGAAAATGGCTGCCTTGGCAGATGCTGGATTTAAAGTTTGACGGGTAGAGAGTTTAGGCTTGGCTCGCCATATTTTTTTTTGGTAAAGTAAAATTAAAGAAGAAAAAAGCTGGTTTAAACGTTGCCAAAAGGCGTTTTCGACATCGCTTTTCGGATCAAAATGCCAACCACAACAGTGGGGTAGTTTTTTTTAGTTCTTTAAAACTGGATTTTTTTTTTTTTTTGCACACAACTAATTTGGGGGGGGGGTATATA
>JAQIWH010004826.1:0-15975 GCA_034695005.1 Cryptops parisi
CCAATTTCTAATTACAATTTAGAATAACTCTTTAATGTCCATTTTGTATTAAAATCCAATAGTAATGTCCGAAATGTTGAACAGGGGCTTTTCCGGGACCCCACATGAGTGGGGTGTCTGTTACGCTGTGAGTCGAGACATAGGGTGGCATCTGGTGACATACTGATTTCACAATATGTGTTGGTATTGGTTTCACTTAGTGAACTGAGTGAGGTGTGTGTTGAGGCATAGGGCAACATCTTCTGACAAATACTGATGCTAGAAAAATAGTTTCAATTGTTTGTGACTCATTAGTGATTTTATTTTTTTGTCAACAGGGTTCAGAACTCTCTCAACCTGAGATAACGATGATAAAAGAACCTATCGATGATTTATTCGATTTAATTCATGAACACGATGCTGAAGCTGAGGTATGTGGTGGACTTAAAAAAAATTCGATTTTAATGTACTTTGTTCAAGTTAGTTTCATCGATTTTTATTTATTTCATGATGTTAATTTCCTCTTCGATTACAGGAGACCAACAGGACTTGTAGTCCGTTCAACAACGACTTCGTTGAAAACCCTTCCGCTGATAAAACGAACGATGCATTTTTCAGCGATCCTCTCAATTTCATCAACGCCAACTTTTCCACATCGTTGTTCTCAGAACCGGTAAGACTTCATTTATTGTTTTTATTAATTTGTTTGAGAGTTCACGTAGTAAACGTCCACTGTATCGGATATTTTGCTTCTTTTTCAGAACGACTCGCCATTTAACTATAATAAAGACATCGTCGAAAATACGACTTCAAACGGTACCACAAGTCAAACTTCAGCAGACGAGGTGGTGACGCAGAGAAATGAAGACGTCGGCGGATCGTTATTTGCATCCGACGTTCCCAACAACGATAATGTTAACACCATTTTCATGGTGGATAAATACGCACCGTTGGCAAACTTGTCACTGGATCAGGCGACTGCACCGATTATCGAAGCTGTAGACGTGACAGAATTTTCAACCACGGACGAACCCGCACCGAGTGCTAGAAGTCATACCGTTTCCGAAAGTTCCGTCGTCAGCGTCGAGACAAGTCCGCCGAAGCCGCCGCGGTTGGTGGACTTGTTTTCCGATCTGGATCCGCTTGGTAAAGATCGTCCGTTTGTCGACAAGAAAGATTTCTTCCAAGAGGTAAAGAATCCACCGAAAAAGGTCCTCAAGGATCTGATGGAGACGACCAGTTCTGCTTCTTCAGATTCTGGTTTATCAGGGTGCTCGTTGCACGAAATATCAAACTCGCCCTCTCCCCCCATCATTTTCCAAACCAATCCATCGACCATCAACTCCACTGTTATCGTGGAAGAGGAGAAGGTTAACAATTCATTTCCCTTCGCCAGTCCGTTCACACCATATCCATCCAATGGAACATCCAATGCGTTCGACGATCCCTTCTTTTCCGAAGAGTTTCATCTTCCGTCTCCGTCGGTGGCCCCTCCCCCACTGCCGCCCCCTGCACAGCAGGCGGTGGAGACAGTGCCAGTAATCAGAGGTCCGCCTCTTCCTCCACCTAGACCTTGCACCATTCCGCCTCCATTGCCGCCGAAGCGCCCCCTGCCACCGACGGCTCCTCTCATAAAGCTAATCCCCCCACTCGACGTTCCACTCATCGGCGACGAGGACGCGATGATTGACGAATCTCGGTCCAAGACCACCATTCCCACGCTTCCGATTCCGATTCCTCTTCGGAAGGTCAACCTGGAGGTGGCTTCCAAAAGCGCGGGAAATGCAGCGAGCTCCGCCTCGTCGTTTTCTTCTTCCGTCAATGGAACGTCGTTCAGTTCGAGCAACCCCAGCTGTCCCCCCAACTCATTGAACGAGAGGTCTTTTCTTTCGTCTCTGGACACCCTCTCTTCTAACCCTTCGTTCATGTCCATATCCGCAGAGTCGCGATCATCCTCTTTGGCAGGTAGATCCTTCTGCAACGGTGATTCGTCACCGTCGCTAGGCTCGACGACGAACCAATGTTCGGACTTTTCGAATTCACTCACCGAAGGATTCGTCGTTCGGGTTTCACCCAAGTTTACCGAAAGTCACACCATCAATGGCAATCTTAATCAGCCTCCGTTGAACGGCCAGAATTGCAATTACGTAAATCAAAACAATATCTTCAACAATTCTGGCTTGTGGACGTCGTCGTCGTCCACCAATCTGATCAAGAGTTCCATTTTCAAACGTGAGACCGATCCGTTTGCCGACGACTTTTTTCAATCGCTGGGCAGTTCCGCAAACCACTGCAGTTCGTCCACGGGTCAGAACAATGCCAACCAAGCGAGGCTTGGCAACCCTTTCACTACTCAAAACACCATTAATAGCTGTTGATATCAGGTTTGTACTACTGTCTACAGGGTGATCTTACTGCAGCATCGTTCTCGCTCGCACATCTGCAAAGGACTTTTTGAGTTCCATTCTTTTCGCATTTATCGTTTATTTGCTTTTTAACACTTTGGCTTGACATTGGTTTCTTTTTTGTTGGTTTTGCAGGACGTAGTATTTTTATAGTTTTTGAGCAATTTGTTCATTTCTGAGAACACTTTGCTGCCTTGGAGTGACGTCGAGTTGACTCTTAACAGAACTGCATGGTTTTATTTGCTGTTTTATTTTTATCTGGCTAGCTTCACTACAACTAAGTTTCATTCTTAAAGGCTTCCCCTCCTGACACACGCAATTTTTGGTATGGCATTTCGAACAATTTGTGGACGTTGATTTGTTGGGCAAGAAGCTAACGTCAGTTATCCACAAATTGATCGAATTGTCACACCAAACATTGTGTCAGGTGACTTATTTTCATAGGATTATGCTTCATTAACCTGTCTCATAAACTTTGGTTGCATCTGGTTATAAATATACAGGGTGGTCCTTAAAGGTCTCGTCAAATTTCAACAAGCGACGATACACATCGAAACAATGCAAAAAAAAGGTATTAATATGGGTCTAGAAATGCTTCCTAGATAACAGAGTGAAGTCACATAATTTTATAGGCCTGTCTAATAATTGCTGCAGATATGCAAATGAGTAGGCATTTTCATGTTCACTTTTTGCTTTGATTTTGATGCATATAGCATTTGCAGTTAAAATTTGACTACCTTTTAGACACCCTGTATACTGCCAAAACTTCCAACTTTTATTGCATTTCATTTGTCATGCATGCCGCATGCAGTTTGGTTTTTGCATGACATCTTTTTTTTTAACCATTCTCAGTTTTCTTAAGTTAACCATTGCTTTGCTTATAAGATATAATTTAATTTATTTAATTAATTAGTAAATAGATTTTTAATAGGTTTTTGTTTTCATTGCAGGAATCCATTAATGGGGCCATTTAATTAAACCACTTCTGGTTTCTTTATTCTTCTGGCGATGTCGATGCACTTCTTTGAGCTGTTTCACTTCTCGTGCTGAGACGTTTCCTGTCATAGTGTTATTATTAAAACAACAATAATTCTCACTATAAATAATAACTTTTAATATTTCAATATTTTTTGAAATGTTACTTTCTAATTCTCAGTGCTATAATAACGTTAAGTCAAAAAAATGGAACAAATTCACACTTTCATTTTGATGCTATGCATCTTTCCCCCGAGGGGTTTTAAAATGTAAATCCCAAGCAAAAACCTCTCTTTGGAACGGGAGCGCAATACGCCTCCTCTATAGAGAAGGCACTGTCTTTCCTGACGAATGTGCCTCCTCTATAGAGAAGGCACAGCATGCGAACGATGCATAGCATAATCATTCTATAAAGAGTATCGGAGTACTGTTTTATGTTTTGAGCGGTGAAACCTTTGCTTATTGCCATTCCAAAATTAAAACGCGCTGTGAAGTTGAAGCTTTTTTGTTATATTAGCTTCCATTTGCTATAATGTTGTACGCCACTTGAAACATACAAGTTTCATGTACTTAAATTGTTTGTTTTTTTATAGGTATTAAGCAATCTATTTTATTTGCTACTTATTTAAAAAAATATTTGAAATATTTACATAGAGAATTCTATTTATACCTTGTATATAGTTCGTATTAGTTTATTTTTCTTTTTATATTGCCATAACTTATTACTAAAGAATTTCTTCCCTTATATTCACTCGAATTACTGTTTTTTCATGAATGGATTAACTAGTTCTCCTTGACGCACCATTTCAACGAAGAGGAGTATAATTATTATTATTATTATTTTGACAAGTTATTTGTGCCACAAAAGTCCATCATGACAATTTATCTTCCAACATTTAAATTTTACTATATGCTTTTGTTTTAGCTCTATAAGCATTATTAGATCTTGAGATCGTTCTGTTGAGATATGGAGCACTGTTGTTTGACTTTATATTGCGATGACTGTACATATGTGAATGCTTGTATATTGACAGTTATGTGAAGATAATAAAACAGCAATAAGTTGGGATGAAGCTCGTGTTTTTTTGTAGGTAAACTTCAGCTCGAAGGGTATTTGCTTTACAAGTGACAAGAAAATAGCGATAGTATAAAACTGTTTTTCAACCATAAACTGTTATGCCTTCAATTTAAAGGTATTTGTCCTTAAAATCAATAGTCTTAACGCTAAACAATGCTAATATTGCTAAATGCTAAAATCAATAGTCTATCTGGAACGAATATTGCCGCAATATGAGTTATGACAATAAAAAAACTGGAACGAATGTTGCAAAGCAACATGAGTTTAAACAATGAAAACATACTATTTTGACAGGCTGTTTACTAGTAAAACAATGTTTTGCAAGATGTTTACTTTAATGTTCGAGTGGAGTTTGTTAATGTAAATTTATTTAAATACAATAAACCCCTATACAGGGTGATTCAGAATAGCTATTCCTAATTTCCAGAGATGATAAGAGGACATATAATGAAACATTTTAATAATAAATAATCTATAGCTTGGAAATATTTCCGTACGTGATACAATATTGAATTACGAAATTTTTATGACGTATTGGTAATACATTGTTCTGATATACAGTTGAATTCGGTTATTGTAATCACTTTGGAACACTTTGCGGTGTTTCATTAGATGTCCTCTATCACCTCTGGAAATTAGGAATAATAATTTCGAATCACCCCGTATATAGAAATTTAGGCTCATTTAGTTTCCATCACAGAAGAAGCTTCTTGAAATGGCCTTGCCGTTATGGTTATGTTATGGCAGGTATATCCTTCACAGGTGAAAAACTGCCCCGGGCCATAGCCACGTCATTGTCTTTTAAGGCTTTTTAAGGTTTACAGTCAACAGGAAGAGACGCCATCATTTTTGTATCACCAGCGTAGAAATGGGTAAGAATTGGTATTTTTGATGACATTCTTATTAAATGTTAAGCAATTGAAACTCACACCTGTAGATAGAATGTCGTATAACTGTAAACTTGTTTATTAATGATAATCTTGTCCAGTAACAGTAATACAAATGACATGTTAACGTTTTGATACAAAGCTTTCTTGTAATGAATTCAAGGAATTATTTTTTGTTAATTTCAGCACGCAAGGTCTTGATGTTAGCAGTGTTGATGATGGTAAGTGTTAAACTAATTTAATCATTATTGACCAGATGATCTAGTAAACAAACACCATTAAGAAGGGACATTAGTACCTTACGTACTACCATGACCAACAACTTTGTGTAGTTCTTGGTCATCATCTTGGACAGTTACACAGTGTGAATTAAAAAACTTTTTTCTTGATTTCGTAATTTGTCAGATGGTGATGTACGTTGTGGGTGATATGATGAGAAAAAGCATCGTTTTTGACATGAAAACACCCAAAGTGTTCTACTGTCCTCAAGAAAAACCGACTGGTTTCGATAAGATGATAGTCAAAGCCAAACCTTTGACCAAACTGTGCGAATTCGAAGGTCGAGGACTTCCTGATGAATTCAAATCGGATTGCTATAATGATGTCGATGAATCCGATTATGCGTGTGCTGAAAAACGACGCATTTTGGTAAAAAAAATTTTGTTTTTTTAATTTCACCAATGTCATCAGACATCAGAGCGTACTAACATGTTAAGCTGTTGAATTTTGATTCGATTTAACTTTTGTTTTTTTGTTTTTTTCAAAGAAACGATTAAATCCTCCCACTGAAACCACTGAATCTAATCATATCAAGCAGCAATAAAAAGGTAAAATAGAAAATAACTATTTTTAACAGTGAAACCTAGTTATTGTGATCACTTTGAGACAAGTGTTATTTGTTAATAACTGGCTGATAACATTAAACATTGAATAAGAAAACAGTATTTTGGGACCGACTGATTATGATAACAATAGTCGATTGAAAATATCATCCGTGATTATAATAAGTGGATTCCATTGTAGTTGTAAGACTATTAAGGCCTCCTGACACAAGCAATTCTTGGTTTGGCAATTGAAGCAATTTGTAGACAATTAGCTTCTTGACAACCAGTTTTCATTGATTCATCAAGAAGCTACATCACAGTTGTTCACAAAAATCTACTTTCCAAATCAAAAATTGCATGTGTCAGGTGACTTGAAATGCCTCCTGACACATGCGATGTTTGATGTGGCAAGTGGAGCAATTTGTGGATAACTAACTCTTAGCTTGCTCAACCAATGGAAACTGGTTGGCAATACGCTGACATCATAGTAAATGGTTCCACTCGCCACACCAAAAATTGCATATGTCAAAATGTCTTTATGGTTAAAAACACTGTTTTAATGAGAAACAATTTTTGCAGGAACGGACTTGAAATCTTCCAAGGCAGCTACTGGTTTTCCTTGTCTTTCCTGAAAGGATCAGCATTTAATGACAAGTTATTAATATTTAATATATCTGTAATTTTATTATTTATAATCATTTTTTGCAATATTGCTTTTTTTTATACAATTTTTGTTTGATTTATTGGCTATACAACTTTGGTAAAGTTGGGAGTAGGCCTATGTTGTTTGTTGGTAGGAATTGACCTCGCAATTAATAATTGATAATGTTATTGACATTTTCTGTCGTTTGACAATAAATTATGGGTTTTTGAAAATTGCTTAATTAATTAAGATTAGTTTATAATAAAAGTGCGTAGAGGAGAGGCGATTATGTAATCAATGTTGTTGCAGAATCAAGTTAATTTGGTCAACAAGAAATCGACTACATCTTCATGCTCTAGGTTGACATCTACGAAATTAGCAAAGATTTCTTCTTCACCCCTGGAACATATAGTTAAAATTCCATTTAATTATGGTTTTGAAATTCCATTGTTTGGAATCATGTTAAAAAAAGAAATTACCTCTCTGGGTTTTTCTGCTTTTGACGGGTAACCTCACCATTCTTGCTGATGGTTTCTGTCACCTGCAAATGTTCCAAACCCACAAATATTACGAGTAATTCGTGTTATTTTAGGATAACTTATGAAGAAAGTGAGAACCACTTACATGTTTGGCTCGTTGAATGATATCTTCTGAAAGACCAGCTGAAGTGGCAACTTGGTGTGCAAAGCTACTGAAGCAACATCCATTGATCACTTGATACAGGTAAGCTAATGTTTTCTGTTCTTGCATAATTTCCATAGTCTAAAAAATTAAACAAAATAGGCAAACTGTGTGTAAAGTTTTGTTGGGTTTTTGTTATTTTTGTGGCTCGTTTCTTGTTGAGTAGGCCCGCTTACGAGTGGTGTCAGGTTGGTGGAATTTGGCATCCATTTAGCGATGCCATGAAAGTGTGTGACAACAAAAACATGTGGACTGGAATCGTTTTGGTTCAACCAGTGTCTAAGACAAGATGCTACCAAAGCTGTTCCGTCCACCTAAAATTTAAGAAAAATAAACATTCAGTCAAAAATAAATGGCAGTGGACTGACAACACAACAATGAATTCTGTTAAAAGGCATTCATTTGAAAAGCCATTTCTTAAAGAATTTCAAGATGCTGAAAACAAATTTGACAATCAAAACGGACAATAACTGCAGGCTTGCCCAAAATAACGTTGCATGTAACAATTCATAGTTTTGAGTGAATGGCAAAAGAAGTATTCAGCAACACATTGATTGTCACCTATTAGGTGACCAATTTCCAAGCGATATATAGGTATGAGTTTGTCTATTTGCGGCACTAGCTAGGCCCATAGGTGAGGCACGGTTTTCCATAATAATCTCAATATTGAAGTTTTGTAACATACAACGTTATTCTGGGCAAGCCTTCAATAACGTCTGAGAAATTCGCAATAGTTTCTTATATGAAGAGTTAGAATGTAACTCTAGTCTATGGTAATATGTAGCCCACATGTGACATGTACCAGTAATGACCATCTGTATGTGTACATGACATCTATTGTAGATGACGACCTGTATTTGTCATTACTAAACAAGCAGCAATTGATAAATTGAAGGGCTCCGGTTTCGAGCAATATGACGTTAGGACTTTTCTCACTATTTCCAAAAATGACATTTTTTACATCAAGCTGTTCTTCGGTACTGTTTCTTGCTAATTAATGAATTTGATAACGTAATATACTGTATATAGATAATCACCTTGTTGTTCAGTATGCTACTCTATGGAGTTTCTAATCAGAAAAAAAAAGTGGCTAAATTTTAAAACTGTGGCTTATTATTATATTGCCCGAAGCCATTCAATTGTATTCTTAATTTTTGTGTTCAACACCCCGAAATTTGTAATTATTAGATATTTTTTTTAGTTTCAAAGATTTTTTGTGTGTTGTCCAGTGTACTCAACAAAGAGACATCTTACACTATGTGTTCCTTTTCCAAATTCATCAACCACTATCAAAGATCTGCTGGTGGCATTCTTCATTGCAAGGGACATCTGTAGAGTCAAAGATCGATTATACATATACTGTATGTATTGTTTATCATAAAGTACATTCTCTTGTTTTTATGATTTACTTGGTTCACGTCAATCAGGAACGTGGATAATCCCACTGACACGGACTCGAGGGTTTCCATTCTGCTGAAAATGCCATCAAGCATGCCAATTTCAGCATGTTCAGCTGGAACGTGACTTCCGATGTGGGCCATGTAAGCGATGAGTGCTACCTGAGAGTTAGTTGATTTTAAACTAATAGGTCGATATGTCTTTTAAGTTTAACTACAGGGTGTTTCTGAAATGTCCAGTCGAATTTTAACCACAGATGTTACGCTTCGAAACAACGCAAAAAATATATATAAACATGGATCTGGAAATACTCTTCTAAGATAACATAGGGTGAAGTCACGTAAATACATACATACGCCTATAATGTTCTCATAATCGCTGTAGGTATGCAAATGAAATGAGTAGCTTGTAAATTTCCGAACACATGTTTATATGGACCTTTTTTTGCTTTGTTTTGATCTTGATGCATAGCATCTGTGGTTTAAAATTTGACTAGACCTTTCAGTAACACCTCGTATAACCTCTTACTTGTTTCAAATAAACACTTTTTCCGCTGGCATTAGGGCCTGTCAATAATTTGATTCTTCCCCTGGATTCTTCGGAAATAGTGTCGTTAGGCACAAAAGCGCTAACACACAGCTCTTGCAACACATGTCTATCGGATCAAAAAATTTCTTTACTTAATTTATGTAAACGATGCAGAGAGATGGTCTAAATTCTGATTTATATTACACGATACCTTCCTTTGATGATTTTTAGGGATTTGCCTTCAGTGAGCTTAGGTGGAACCAAATTGTGGTTTTTAGCAGCTATTGCCAGTGCTATCAAGCTTGGTAAAAAAAAATCAGAATAAATTTAAATGAATCAATTCTATAATTTGAAATACTAGGTAAGAAATAACAATAGTACTGTATCACCAATCTAGTTCAGCTATTAGATGTGAAATGTCGACTAAGACTTGGGAGTTTTCCAATATGTTTGCTTGAATGCGCAACATGATCATTGTCTCATGATCTGTGAAAGCAGAAAGTTGGATTTCATTTGTTGAGCAAGTGTACGTAGGACATAAGATGTTTGCTATAAATGTACCACTTTTCAATTAACTTGGTGACCATGATGGTATGTAAAACGTAATTGCACTCGAACAGTGCATGGCATGTAGGAGATTTTGGAGATGGCATCATTGTGGTCTCAAACGGCTTTAATGGTTTTTACCGCGTTTTTTCAGACTTTTTCTTTAACTCGCGTTAGTTCACTTAAGTTCGCGGCGCAGCATAGATCTTCACCCAAATGCTGTACAACAACGCATATTTTTATTTAATAAATAAAAATGATAAATAAAATAAAATAATCACTTTCAGCACTTTGTCTTTATGTGTTGGTAAGTAATTCTCCCATTGGTACACTTATCATTTACACATAGTTACGTCACTGTTTTATTCATTAAGTCGATTGAACGACCTCTTTAAGAAGTGGTATACTTATCGCAAACCTCTTGTAATTAAACAGTGCACCTGTGATTTCATATTGAGCATCGCCAATCACCATTGCTAACTCTGAAAGAAAAATAGAAACCTGGCTAAATTGTAATGTCACACAAATCATCATGATAAATATTTATGGTACAGTACCTCTTGTACGTGCATTGCGGTAGTAGGCTACATCGTTGGAGGTGAACTGAAAAGTAATAACCCAATGTACAAAATACCCATTTGAAGATGTTTTATACTGAGATTGGTATGGTGTGTATAATTAATGTTTACCATAAATTGCAATCCAGGTAATTCGTAGTTTCCAGTAGCTTTCATTGCTTCTGTTAAGGAGATGCAAATTAAATAACCCAGCTGAAACGAATGAAAAGAATTTTTCTTGTCATTAAAAAGATAAAAAAAAATTATTCCGAAATTTTTTAGCAATAGCAATCTCGTGTGTTTTAAACTATCAACAGTTAGTTCGTGAGAAGTTTGAACTCACTCGTGGCAAGTAGGTGACATTGCATTGAGTGATACTCGAGTGAAGTTTCTCAAATTCTTCTTCTGCCACTTTGGACATCAGCTCTGGCAGATTGTTATATGTCATTTTTTCTAGTTAACAATCGAGACGTTAACACTTTGGAAACGACATTAGTACTCGATCTACTTTATCTCTAGACTACTTACTCACGTCCAAGTCTCTATCTACACCTGCTTTTACAGTGAATCGATTTTGATTGGCGCTTTCCTCAAAATCCATCTGAAATTGCCATTCATTTTTTTGAGTTTTCAATAGTTTATAATAATTCAGTATAGTTGTCAAAATCGAATTGAAGTATCATTAACGAGTAATGAAAAATGCGTATTACAATTCGGCTGATGATGGTGGCAATGTGGAAAAGCTCCTCGGTGGAAGTGTTTCTTATCTAACCAAAAAAAATCCAGCAATTACAAGCACATGTTTGGAAAGGCCTCATGACACACGCAATATTTTGGTATGGAAATTCGAGCAATTTGTGCACAGACGTGACGACGCCAGTTCCTTGCCGAACTAGTTTTTATTGGTTGGGCAAGAAGCTGACGTGGGTCACAAATTGCTCGTCTTGGACATACCAAAACTACCTTGTTTTGAAGCGATTCGTTGGAAACGTGCTCGACTCAGTGCGAAAAGCATGTTTTCAAGCGATTCGCCCCTATAGCGAATTCAGTGTTTCGCCTCAAACCATAGCAAATTCACTGTATATTATAAATTTTATTTACAGTCCAATTTTGGGACCAACAGAAAATATATATACAGAAAATTATTGTACTTGTTATTTACAGGTTCAGTGTGAAACACCAATTGCGTGTGACAAGGGGTCTTTTAAGAATATAGAAAATAAACTTGCCCTTTCAAAGATGCTAATATTTTGAGGCAGAGTTTTACAGATATCTGCGATGAGTATGGCGTTGTACACAGTCTGTGAACGTTTATCAGTAAAACGTG
The DNA here is from genome assembly GCA_034695005.1 of Cryptops parisi. NCBI lineage: Eukaryota > Metazoa > Arthropoda > Chilopoda > Scolopendromorpha > Cryptopidae > Cryptops > Cryptops parisi. Next base: position 11,829 of record JAQIWH010004826.1, read on the forward strand.
ATCAACGAAGAAACTGCTTGAACAGTTATATACCACTTATGAAGAGACATTCAATCTTACTTTGTAAAGAGCGAGCCAATCTTTGTAAGATCCCTGCGTTTTGCTCATTTTTCCTAGGATAAACTAAATGAAGAAGAAATAAATAGGGATTAAAAAACTATTTTGCAAGTGTCATTTCCCCCAATTTTAGAAACATATTCACCTCCACATTTTTTATGTTTTTCAAGCAATTTTGAAGGTTGGTCACAATTTCCAGGTTGTTAACCTGTAGAAAAAAGTGAACAGCAGCTTGTCTATGGAACAGTTCGTTTATATCATACGTGGGTCTCAACATCATCAGTCTGGATATATTAATGAATAACAATGAAAATAATTATTAAGCAATACATAACATTTTGTATTTTTTGTAATATGTGTCACTGCTAGGCTACCTGAGCGCTTTGGTTCCTTGTCCTGATTGACAGTTGTTGAAAATACCTGTGGAAAAATGCACGGTTACAATATGAACATTTGTGTTTCGATATATAAAGGCCTCCTGACACACGCATTTTTTGGTGTGGCAATTCGAGAAATTTGTGGACACCTATGACGTCAACTTTTTCCCTAATCGATGACACCTGGTTGGCAAAAAGTTGACATCACAAATTGCTCGAGTTGCCCTACTTAAAACTGCGTGCAGGAGACCTTAAGACCATCTGACACATGCAATATCGATGTGGCAACTCATGGGCATGTGGAGCAATTTGTGGACAAGTGACGTCAGCTTCTAGCCAACTATTGGTTAAGGAAGAAGATAACGTCACAGGTTGTCAATAAATTTTCCGGGTTGCCATATCTAAAATTGCGCAACTCTGACGTGCGACAGAAGGCCTTTAATGAATTTCACCATACAGAAACGTCGATAAAAGTATGATTTACAAAAAATTACCGTATAAACTAAGTCCTTCTTTGGCTCCACTTCCACCTTTGTACACAGATGGATGCCTTTCTTTATGGAAAATTTGCAGAGCACTAAACAATATTATACAATGTGTGAAATCCAAAATGTTCAATTTGGAAAACAAAATTATAAAATAAAAATTGTTAACGATTTATTAACCTCATCGTGTTGTCATCCATAAACAACAGTTTATCACTGAAAATATGAAGTGGAATTAAACTTTAGTCAAGTAGCACTTGAGTTACACAACTTTACTTTACGGCCCGCAAGTTGTGCAGATATAGAAATACGGTCAAATTTGGGATTTACAGAGAAAATGATCGAATGGCTAAGATGTTGATGGGTATTCCTTCCGCTTCCAATTGAAATTTGATTTTATTTTCGTCCAAAAAACGCAGTAGTCCTCCAAGCGCTCGAATCTATAAAAATAAATTTTGTTTGCTTGTTATTCATTGTCGTCTCTATATGAATAACTTGAATAACTTGTACACATTTTGTTTTTAGAATTACCAATGCTAGATGATCAAATTTGATTAAGGATGACAAGTAGACGATTCGATCCACTTCGTTGTGCATTTTGTCTAAGATTGGCATACGAAGGCCTAAAATTTTTCTTTTGCTTTTCTCTAGGTCTTTTTTAAAAGAAAAATGGGTATGAAAATGTAGCTAAAAATGTTAAGTATCGATCCAAACAAAAAACTGACGCTTACCAAAAAATTGGCTAGGCAGCAGTTTCAGTTTTTTCTTGTAAACATCCGTGTCAGCAGCTTCGATGGAAGCATTTTTATCTAAACAGAATAATAATAATATTTATTTATTTATCTACATAGTAACTTAAAATCAGCGTTATACCCACTCAATGACTGAATGTACCAATTTGATCTAGAAGATATAGCATTCTGTCGTCTTGTTTAGCACTGGTAATAATGAGATTCGGCTCCACTTGATGGACCACTGAAAATTTGAATAACAATAGTACATTGACATGTTTTTCATAAAACGTTTGCTTAATGTACACATGTACACTTTTTAAAAACGCCATTCAACTTCAAATATCATACATAGCTGTTTGTTAATTGAAGGACCTGCTGTAAAAGGGTGTTAAGTAACATTTTTGTCAAAAAAATTGTTCAGATCTTTAAATGTGTTTTCCTCGAAATTTTAAAAATGTTACTTAACATCCTTTGACCTTTCAAATTAACAAGTACGGTACTGTACTTACAACGTTGAAGAAGATTAAATTGAGGTGCTGTTTCCACGACTTCCATCATAAGATTCAATTGACTCGTGAGACCGTCATAATATGCACAGCCCAGTTTACTTCCAAACCAAAACACACTCATGACAATCTAGGATGCAAATCAATAATTTTGGATTAATTAACTAGGTAACCCTCACATAAGATGACCTTACTCTGAAATTGCTGAGAAAAAAGTTCTTCACTTTACAGTTCTAAAAATTAATCTAGAAAATCGCTGCTTGCAGAACATCATTTTATCAAATGCTGTGTACTGGCAATGTATAAAACGACCTAGACATTCCAAGGAATCTCTAAAAAAAAATGCTTAGCTTTGTTTGGCAAAGTATGAAATAACATCTCCTATACTACTGTTTAGGTTAGTGGAGATTAATTCAGGTTAATTGACAACATTTTCTCTAAAAAAACCCTATTTAAGCCTAAATTTGGACCTAGCTCTAAAACTAACCTAAATGCTTGCTATTAACTATTTCCAATGGGCCACAATGCTAATTCTATAAACTAGATTTGGCATGCCGTAGAATATCTGGATTCAATACATTGCCAGTAACACACGCACAAAGTAAACAGACTATTCCTCGTTAAACACGTTTTTAAAAACTTTTATGGTATTTTTGAAACATTACTATAAATAATGCATTATATATAATAATATATTATAATAAAAATAAAAATACCAGTACTGCATTGTAATTTTTATTAAAAAGCATTACTTGAGATATATCATCCTCCAATTCTCGGGGAAGAGTCACACTGGATCTGCTACTACTTTCTGCCATCTGTAATATGCAAAATGTATTGTTTTATTAAATGAATATTTTAATGTCTTAAATTAATCTTATTGTCATTTTAATTAATTTATTTTTGAAAAAATGATCTATTTTGCTGTGTTACGCTATGTTTATTGTATAGCCTACGTGGTTTTTTTTAATCATAGAATTAATCAGAATTTGTTATGATACAAGATGGTCGCTCTATGGACATTGGCATCTTTTACCATCTCTCATTAGAATTCTAATTTGCACTTATAATTAATGTTTTCACTTTTTTATACGAGTTGATCTAAACTTATATTTTCTTACATAAATGTTTCAAAATCCCAATATATATTAAAAAAAAAAAATTTGGAAAATAAAAAAAATAAAATTGTTTAATAGAACACCCTTTATTATATGAAATATGATCAATGTCAATTTTAGTTCCAACAACATGGTGTTGTACTTCTTTTCCTCTCAAAGGCTATTCAAATGAAGCAAAGTGTTTTTATTGGAGTTGTCTGTCCCCCCCCCCCTTTCTGTACAATCTGTAAATAGAAAAGGACTGTCGCCATCAGTCCCCCTGCAGAGGCGTCAGACGTGGAAGGGTTGACGCCACTGCGTCTACCAAACTGGCCTACCACCACCACCACCATGTGACTATAGAGACTTTTTCCCTTCATTTTTCCCCCCTATTCATTATTCTCCCCGATGGCTACTATCGATTGAGTTCAATGAATGATCCAACTCGGCACTTTTTTTTTTATCTATATTTTTAACGACGACAATTAGCTTTTCAAGTGAGGTCTGCTGAAAAGACAATCATTGGGATTGGTCTTGGATAAGAACGAGTACAGTTCATCAAAAATGTTTTTTTACGTATACTTTACTTTCATATATACTGTGTGTTACACACATTTCGCAAAGAAAAAGAAATAATTATTGCTTTTTGCATGTTTCGATTTATGCGAATTGAAATTTATGCAATTTTTGAGTAATTCGGTATCCAATTAATGCATGTTTTGAGTAATTCAATTTTTATTAATTTAATTCAATTTCTGCACGTTTTAATTTATGCAAATTTTGATTAATGCGAATTTTGATTGATGCGTATGTTCGATCGTTGAGTAGTTCGAATTTTGATTTATGCGAGTTTTGAATAATTCTATTTTTAATTTTTTTTAATTTTCGATT
>JAQIWH010004827.1:0-15970 GCA_034695005.1 Cryptops parisi
TAATTGTCAGTGTTTTGGTGGTCTAATACTTTTGACCATGACCTGTATATTTTTCTCACTTTTTTTTCAGAACTTTTAGGGGTTTATTTTGTTTACAATAAGTACTACATACGTTTAATAACAACACATGACTTTGCCGTCAAGGGAGAAACACAAAACGGGGGTGACACTATCAGTTGGAACCAACCGCGTATCTACGAATCCGCGTAAGTCGAGGACTCACTGTATATAACGAGTATGCTTAAAAAGGGTTTTTAATGTAGCTACTTGTATCGTCTCGACTTAATCATTTACATTACTTGGCGAAATGTTAAATTGAAACTTATTTCCAAATGTTCTAATACACTTACACTAAACTCGTAAAATTCTAATCAATATAACACGCAACTTTACTTCCAATGAACACATGGTTTCCTTTCAGTAGTTACTACTAATCTTCCTTTCAGTAGTTACTACTAATCTTCAATTCGTGTGACATTTATTGAGATACAGTAAGTACACTCAATTGAAAATCGTATTAAAAATATAATAGTTCAATTAAAATTGTTTTTCCAATTAACGCAGTATATATCCAGTGTACATTAATGGATTGAAATAGTTGTTCTTTACTTTATATACCTCATGTTTTCTCTAACTAAGAGTTTTGGAGGCCATATAAGAGGTCAACCGTTTGGTCGCCTTTTTCTGAGTCCATTCAACACTTTCTTCTTATTTCACTAACCTTGTGTCTAGCATCTATAGATTTTTGCTGTAATTATTATACAGAAAAATAAACATTTTAAAATAAAATAAAAACATATCTGATCTTTTGTGAGCTGAGTTAGAGAAACTCGGGTGTACGTGATCAATCAACCACAAACCACCATCTAAATGCAATATTGTACAATCTAAAAGCTAAATTTAGCCATGACAATCCTATGATACTTAATACCGGCATGGTCTAGCCACGCTGCCCACGCTGAGCTCGCCTTACCACTTTTCGTTGCGCAATCCCCGATGAGAGTTTCAGTATCTGTTGTTACTTTGTTTGAACCAGGTCTTTGCTTTGAACAAACGTCGTGGTTCACTCTATGGGTGGTATTGTCATGATGCAAACTGAGTAAACAAGTTTTTGAATTGGTGTAGTTGTCTAGATCCTGATATCAACTAAAAGTACCAATATCAAGAGTGCAATGACGTGAGTAACACAGTTTGAGACTGCTCAGCTTGAAAATTCCCCGTTTGAAGTTTCAATATATACAGTGGAAGGAACGCCGCTATTCGTCAAACTCGGTAATCGTCAAACTAAATTCGACTCGCCATTCATAAGTTGTCTCGGAATTCGTAAACAATTTCGACCATGGGTTCTACTGTATTTCGTTGCCGTTTGTGGAAAAAAAATCGTTCTTTCTATGGGTAACATAGTGTACGAGTGCAATAGAGTATCGGTGTATATAATATGCTATATATGAGTAACACAAAATGATTCTTATTTTTTGTTAAACTATAAAAAGAATTATAAATATTAAAAATTACAAAACTTATATATTGAAAAAAAAATTAGAAACAATTATATAAAAAGAAGTTGCAGTGACTTGCGAAATTTATTTGCCTCGTTTAATACAAATTCTGTGTTTGCGATTTCGCTAGTTTCGCTATTACACTGTTTTGTGCAGTAGTGAGTGCACAATGGACATGAAAGACAAGGAACATTTTTTGCTGAACATTTGCCAGTTTAAGGGAATGTAGTTGTAGATACAGTAAACCGATGGAGCGTCTCATCTCACACCGCATAAATGGAATTAACGATATACAATTTATTTATTTATTTATTTTTATTAACTTCGTCCCATGTAATAAAAAAAATAAACATTTCATCGGTACATATGAATACTGTGAACAGTATAGGCCTACTATACTGTTGCGTATGATTTGAAATGTATGATTTGAAATGTAGAGGTGTAATCTAACCTCGTTTAATATAATTTGTTATATGCTGAACTCGTGGTTTTTGGAACCCATATTATAGACAACTGTCGTTTGGGATCCTGTTTTCTTGGCTGATCTACACAATTTTGTATATGTATTATTGCCAAGCTTATTGTCAAGAAATAAATATATTAAAAAAAAAAAAAAAAACTGTGATTAAAGAATTTATGTAATAATGTACTGTATATATTACTCTTTACACATAATACTCTTTACACTGAACAGTAAGCAATATATTGTTATAAAATTTTACCCTTTAGAAAAGGTTTATATAATCTTTCCTGGGTGTAAGACGGTGTCTTGGAACATACGTACACAATCATCACAATGAAAAATGAAGCTTCAACTAAAACAAAAAGTTGAACTTTTTCATTAAAATTGTTAATCCAGCAACCCACAATCAATGTTATACAGTGATTGCTTATTCAAATTAGGTTCATTGACAAACCAACAAGCGAGTGTTATGTTTTTTGATTTGATAAATAAAACAATAGAACACATTTGATAAAAAAAGTAAATAAAAAACACATACCCAAAATGTAGAGAATAAATGTGAATTCAATCGTGCAAACGTGCCTCTTTCTTGCTTTAATAGAACAGTGTTTCCTATACAGTAGGCCTATTTAAAAGCAAAGTTTTCACAATGATACATTAAAGTTACCCCCAATTCAATAATACTTCTGATTGGGAAGATCTTTTCTGCCCATAACGACACACATTTGTGAAATGCTCACAGTTATTAAAGACAACGTGATATTCAGGATAATTTTGTTCCTTGTAAAACTTCACAGCTGTATCAACAATTGTTTTAACAGGATAAGCATGATCTATGTTTAAATGTTTATTCGGTTCATTATTTATCCTAACAGAATATTCACCCAATACATCTTTTAAGAGATCAGCCTGCACGCCACCTATATCGTGGGCAGCTTTGTTTTTTGACTGCAACAAACTGGTAAACCAGTGTGTATTTTCTGGATTATAAAGGTGGATGATCCAATGCCCAAATATGCTGGAATGCGAATCCTTTTTAGCAAATTCCATGCATCCAATGTATATTCCCCAATGACTGATAACGCCTCTATTGAATTCTAATGCATCGCCAGGTTGGATGATTTTTTCGAAGTCTTGAAGATTTGCTGAAGTATAATAATCCGATTTCTTGTTTGAGAAACTCATGGTCTGCTTTTATTCGCAAATCGCAATCCTTTAAAAAATTATTATTATTCACAAAGCATGAACAACATAAGACAGAGACACCTCTTAAATTAAATCGCTTAACAAACAGTTAACATTAGCCATGTTGCAGTAACGCAATGATGACACTAACCTGAAAGCATCTATCAAAATTTTAAAAACTACTTAGTTACAGAGTGGCTATGTATTAGTTATATCTACAGTATGTACTGTCCGTAACTTGATTTTATGTTTATATCATATAGCGTTATCATGAATAAAAATTCATACCTGGATTAATATCTTATTTGGTTGAATTATCTGGTGAGTTGCAAGTGAAGCCGTTTGGTAAATTGTGGTATTTTGAGTAGAGTTGGCTATTCTACAAAATATGACAAAAGTGTTGAAGCATCTGGGAAATGATTGTTTTTATGTGGTTCTTATATAGTTTCAAACTGGTTGCATATCTCATTGAAGTTCTTTATTGTTTGATTTTATCAATTGATTTTGATTAGAAAATGTTAAAAAAAAATATTTTCTATCTTCTATAATCTATCAAAAATATTTGTTAGTTTATTAATGCAAAATAAAATACTCCATAATGACGTTTTATTTACGTTCTGAAATGCTGAGACATTCCTAGTACCGGTATCTCGGATCACGGTTTCTGTGATAAGCTTTGGCAGGGCAATAGCCTTTTAAATAACTTTAGTATTTGTATACAAAATATATATTCATTTTATAAGATAATAATATACCTTACATGCAGGTTTACATTTGTTGATGAAAGCACTTGATACTGAGTATCATTGGAGTCGACACTCGACATACAGTCGACACTCGTTAACCCCTATAGACCGCCACCCCCGATTTTCGCCACTAAAGCACACAGAACCAATGTATCTTTTCACAGATTAATCCGTTCTCTTTAAACCACCATCCCTGTTTACCGCCAAACGTTTATCGAGTACCAAGGCTGGCGGTTTAAAGAGGTTCGACTGCATTTTTTAAAGTCCTTATAAGCTAGGTAAATACATTATTTGTTTCGGTGTTTATCAAATGATTAATTTTAAAACAGTATATATACATACTCTTTTATCATCAGCTATGAATTACCAAAAGTGACATTTCTAATCTATGCTTCTACGTCTCTTTTTTTTTTGTGCGTTATTGTGAAAAATGTTTTTGAATACAGTATTTTCAACTTTTTTTTTTCAAACGAGAGGAATTTAAGTTTTTATTTTATTTTCACATGCCGTACAAAAATAAATGGAAACTTAAATTACTTTCATTAAATACAATGTTGTTTTAAAATCAATTATACTCGTTATTGATCACGCATGATTTAACCCTTCTTTTCTATCAATTAAAATTCTAACGTTCTATATGTAGAGTGACGAACAAAGTAGGGTGATGAACATTGCACTTTTTAGGACGATGCCCTTGAATAGAGACTATTTATTCACTATGGTTATTACGTGTGTAGTTACTTTTAGTCATCATCGTCATCATCATCATCGTTGACGGGTGCTGCTCTCGGAGTTGATAGTGCTATTCCTTTCGTTGCTGCTATTGTTGCCATAATAACTGCAATCGCTGCAGACCCCATTGTAATCCCAATTGCAGCCACAAAACCAAATGCTGATAGTGTTTGACAACTTTTTTGCACGCCATAACGACACCAGTTCACAAAATGCTCACAGTTATTGGTCACTGTGTGGTATTCTGGATAATCTTGATTTTCGTAAGCCCCTAGAGCTCGTGTAACAATTTTTTCACTCGCGTAAGGTTTATGTTTGTTTTCCAAAGCATTATGTTTTCTAAGAGAATCTCCATTTAATACTTCTTCTAAGAGATTTAACCCCACACCACCGATATTATTGGCGGCTTTATTCATTGATCTTGATCTGAGCACCAGATTATTCGGATTGGCGTCTTCTGGGCTTGCTAGATGGATGATCCAGTGGCCGTATTCGTCATTGAATTCTCGGTAGCCAATGTAAATTCCCCAATGACTGTACGTACTCCTGATGAATTCAATCGCGTCGCCAGGTTCAATGATTTGTTTGAACTGAGCGAGGTTATCAAAACTGTGAAGTTCTGATTTATTGGATTCGGCAGATCCCATGATGTTTTATTTTTACGCCCACGTAAAGTTTTCAATCCTTCGAGAAATGGAAAAAGAACAAGTCAAGGTACACACATAGAGACAATGTAGTTTAATTAGCTTTAACAGAACTCACGTTAGATTGACTAACAGGTTATATGTCAAGAAGAAAATGAAAGCAACGAATTCCATAAATAACCTAAAAGTGTGTATTCTGATAAATTAATTTCTGGACATTACAAAGTAGGCTCAGGAAGAATTTGGAACAAGCAGTACTCTAACAGATGATCGCAAATATAGGGGCAGTTTCTGAACAAAGAAAATTACAATTTCTTAAACAAAAATGTTTTTACCTTATTTATTGGGTACTTTTTAAATTTTAACACCTCCACGACGTTTCGCTTTACGACTTGGAGTAAGATAGAAAGGTGGGGATAAAAACACCTTTTAGCTGTGATTAAATGTCTCTCTCACACTTATTTTCTTAGTTTCTTTCTTAGCTTGAAATAGACAGGGATTTTATGGACATCCTATAGAATTAGGTAATGGATGGTTCTATTAAAATTGTTTTTCCAATTAACGCAATATATAGCCACCAGTGTACATTATTGTATTAAAATAAGTTGTTTTTTCTTTTTTTTTACCATACCTGATCTTGAGCTGAATTAAGAAACTCGGATGTACGTGATAGATCAACCACAAACCTCCATCTAAAAGCAGTTAAAAACTGAGCTTTCCTTGCCACTTCTCGTTGGGCAATCCCCGATGTACGTTGCCAGACTGGCACTGCCAGTATCTGTTGCTACTTTGAACAAACTTCGTCCTTCACTCGAATTGGTGTAGATGTCTAGACAACAACTAAGTACTCTGTCTACATGAATATCAAAAGTGCAATGACGTCAGTGAACGCTATTTGCGACTTCCTAGTTCACAAATACATTCGACAACAAAAGTTGGGACCGAGGTTTTTATCAGTGTGATGCTCGAACAGGCAGACAGAATTGGAATTTTATAACATGTACGGTATTTGTATTATTATAAAAAAAGCGATATGTTATTAACTTACACAAAATTACGATATTACCATAGTAAATAATATCACTTTATAGCAAACAAAGGGATTGAAAATAATTCCGGTACTGTACTTCATCATTACGAAATGTAATTTATTTCCTCGTTACACTGTGTGGAACAATACATCTTTTAATTATACAGTACATCATTTTAATTATTAGTGTACATAGAACCATTTGCTGACGATACAATGCATTATACTAAAAACTAGACCAAAATGGAAGTTTGATTAGCAACATTCTTTTGCAACCAAAAAAGTCATTTTTTAGAAGTTTAAAACTGTTACGAAAATGACTGTTGTTCTCTACCTCTACTACTTGAAGGGCTACCGAAACTGGGAACAGATTTCACGAAAACTATTCCGAGAATTCGTACGAAAATTCATCTATAAAAGCTTCTGCCTGCAAACTTACTTTCACTCCATAGCGACACCAGTTTGCAAAATGCTCGCAGTTATTGTTGACAATATCATAACTTGGATCATCCTGGTTTTGGTAAGCGCTGATAGCTCGTTCCACAATTGTAATGCGATCATAAGGGAGATGCTCGCTATCCAGACCGTTGTTTTCTTCACAGAATCTCCGTTCAACACATCTTGTATGAGATGTATTTGCGGAACACTTGATTCTTTGTCCTCTATTACTATTGGTATTTGTGGTCTTGATAAATGGACGATCCAATGGCCATACATCCCGTGGAACTTGTTGAAGCCGATGTATATTCCCCAGTGACTGTGCTTAATGGGATTTGTCCTGAAGAACTCAATGGCATCTCCAGGTTCAATGAATTGTTTGAACTTCCAGAGATTTTGTGAATCGTAAATCCCAAATATCGCGGACTGGCAGAAACCCATGATCTTTTCTATTACTTCTGATTCGGAATCCTTCACAAACCCAAAACAACAGATTAAACATGTCAGACTTATGAAATACAAAATAAAACAACCAAATGACATAATGTTGCTCAGTTTTCAAAGAAGTCCATTTGACATTACAAATACTCGTAACTTCACTACGAAAATAGGATAAAATCTAAAAATAAACTTTGAGCATCAAATTGAATTAATTTTAAAACTTTTCATGAAATCAAGCAGATCTCAGTGAGATAAGCACGTTTGCATGTCAAGTTCTGAAACTACATATTTGTAATCTATTCATAAAAGAAATCATATTCGCAAATGTAAAAGCGCAAGTTAATTGTAATACAGTACTTCTCCTAAGTGAACTTAGCATCTTTATTATACCATATAAGAAATCCACTAATTCAATACAATATACTGTATCAGTATAGTAAATTATAATAATTTTGTTAATGAATCATGACACATTTTATGTACTGTATGTAAAATTAAACTTTAAAATAATGCATGAAAATATTAATGTTATACAACAATTGTCAGATCTTAATATGACATTGGGTCACTTCAGAACACTTAAGTTGAATAAAGCGTGTTTAGGGCCTTGACACAAGGCCTACGATGGACAGAATTTAATAAACAAGACTGCCAGATAGAGCGTTACAAATTAAAATATTGAAAATAAAAGTGATGTTCCACTTTTGTGTCACAGTCAAAGTGATAAAATATAGGGTGCTTGAGATAAATCGATTACTGTTAAATGTACCACTTTTCAAATGGTTATAACGTCGTGCTCGTAGTGGTATTATGTATGTAAAACGTATCAAATGTAGGATTTTTCTGCGGATGGAATCCTTGTGGCCTGGAACGGCTACAAAAGTTTTTTCAGGTGCTTTTGAACTAACTTATATTTCTATTCACAGAATGGTGAACACTGCAAGCACTTTTCCCACTCGTACACTATCATTTACACTTACGTTACGTCAACATTTGCTTAGTGAGTCGTTCGAACGACCTATTTAAAAAGTGGTACATTCATTGCAAACACCCTGCAGAATAAACATTTACCCTTGTTTTTAGTACAGTTACATTGTTTTAACAAAAGTGCCTATGGACTATGAAAACAAAAACCTTTTCATTCATAAATATATATTTCACACATTAACTTAGCTTGTTTGTAGCTATTGTTATATGTGGAACATTATAGCATGTAAATACATAGATACTATACGTTAAAAAGTTGTTCACACTACCTGATGTTCTATTAGTTGAAATAAAACACTTTGAATGTGATTGATGTGATGTGTCAAGCAGTAATTGTGAAGATTTCAGTAGAAGTTCAATTTAAGTAGAATTCAACTGCCCGGTTTGGCAATCCCCGTTTTAAATTTCAATGTTGTTTATTTTATGCATGTAGATAGGAAATATCTGATTTCACTCTATAAATGTAGATATGAAAAAACTTCTTTTTTTATGAATATATGGGCTTATTATATAACTTAAATTTGAGAAAGTAAATTACATGGTTAAACACATTTAAGTTCGACCATTTAGCAAAAGCTGAGTTAGCATATGATATACAAGATACATTAGTTGATTAGTATATCACAAAAGCTTCGATTCATGCGAGTTCCTTATACAGTGAAATCCGGTTATTGTGATCATTTTTAGACCATGTTTATAACAATAATAGCAATAGCCAGTTGATAACATTAAACGATGGCAATAAAACATGAAACAATGTGTTGGGACTTGGGATCGACTGATAATGATAACAATAGTCGATTTTTACATTATCCGTGATTATAATAACCGGATTTCACTATAGTTCATTTCGTAATTATTGAGAGAAAAATTCACTAGTATGTTATGCTATATCACTACTATGCTATTTTGTATGCATAAATAACTAAACGCTCCTGCAGCTGTCCACTTTTGAAATGTTGACACAGCTATTTTTCAAATTCAATAGTAAGCAATAAGCATCCTGTCGTCCACTTAAAAGTTCACAAACACCACACCCCATTTCAAAAGTCTTCTAATTTAGCAGGCAGTCTATTTTTCAGGCTGGAGCGAACGGAAGCCTCGGTATTTTCACTTTTCTGACAATTGTTGGTCCATGCCTAGCGTCGTGAATATTTGACGAATATAGTTCAAATTTTGCATGGACATAGTGTTCGTAGCTGACAAGGTTTCGGTAAAATTAGAGGTTACTAGGTTGTACCATTGTAGACATATCAGCGAAATCATTAATGCCCTGAAGGTGTAGGAGGTGTGGCCTAAAACCATTGTGTGGACATTAGGAGGAGCTAGTTTGATTGATGTACAACGTCATTCGAGCACAACGTCATTCGAAGTCACAGCTTTGCCAAGAAAGAAGTAATCGATAAACTGTGAAGTAGAGATTTTCTACTTGTTTCTCCAGCCTTAATTTGTGGCATGAGCATAGTGGTGTGCCGATCCTAGTTTAAATGTCCTTATAATAGGTTGCAAGTTTAGCGCAAAGTGATACAACCGTTTTGGCATGATGTCCGAACAAACAAACTTACATAACTAGAATTTCTAATACATAAAATGAACGCTGCATTATGATTAAAGAACAGTAGCCTGTCGTTATCATCCATCATTATGGCCATAAGAAATACCTCTACACAGTTTAGGCAAACATATTATTAAATCCATAAAAAGCATTTCAGAATTAATAAAAGTAGACAATATGGAAGTATGGAACGATAGATTTTGCTTGTAAATCAGTAACGATATTTTTACGAAAAGTTGCTCAGAGTACGTTATACAGGAACATACAACTGAAACTGTAATCAGTATTATTCTGTTCTGAGTACAAAAAAAGCGAACGCGAAGTCACTTTTTAGGGGATTAATCCTAACAAAGTTTACGTTCGTGATGGTTGACTATCAAATCAATTACTTTTAGTCGTCGTCGTCGTCGTCGTCATCATCATTAGCATTTGAACCTGCTAATGCTGCTATAGCTGCTATTCCTCCAATTACAGCCACACCTGCAGCAGCATATTTAAATGCGTTATCTGTTTGGGAACACTCTTTCCCCCCATGGCGACACCAGTTTACAAAATGTTCACAGTTATTGTTCAAGACGTTGTATTCTGGATAATCTTGATTATGGTACGCGTTGAAAGCTCGTTCGACGATTTCATCGCGATCATAACAGTTGTATTTGTTTTCCATACTATTATTTATTCTAAGAGAATCTCCTTTCAACACATCTTCCAAGATATCCAAATCCACGCCACCTATATTATGTGCAGTTTTGTTCGTTGATCTTGATCCGAACACCACGTTATTTGAATTGGCATCTTCTGGGCTTGCTAGATGAATGATCCAATGATCGTACTTGTTATTGAATTCTCTGTAACCAATGTAGATTCCCCAATGGCTGTAAGCACTCCTGATGAATTCAATTGCATCGCCAGGTGTAATGATTTCTTTGAACTGTGTAAGGTTTTCGTAGCGATGAATTTCTGACATCTTTGAATTGGCAGATCCCATGATGTTTTATCTTTATAACCCCTCGAAAAATTAAAAAAATTAAGTTACACACATATAAAAAGGTATTTTTATAAGAAACCATGTTAGATTAATTAACATATCATGGGCTAAAAAACCAAATAAAAACAACGTATTCTATAAATAACCTAAGAGTGTGCTTTCTAATAAACAAGGTTCTGGACTTCTTCATAAAAAGGTTCAAAGAGAATTAGAACAGGCAGAGGCAGCACTCGAACAGATGATAAAAATAAAGATATACTTTCTGCACAACAAAAAAGAAATGTGACTTCTTACCAAGAGAACCAGGACTTCAAGCTTGGAACAGCATGATACTCCAAATAGAGAGAGGTCATCATAGCGGGTTGAAGCAGACATTAACAGGTGGATAGCAAATTGAGAAAAAATTCAGATTTCAAGTTATGCATCTTTTTGAGATTAAGAGGGGAAAAAAGCCATTTGGCAGGCATGCTTCAGGAGAAAAATAATGGGAAGCACGAGCAGGGATAATGATGAAGAGATTGGATCTTCATATCTCCATCCAAGCAATGAACATAAAAAAAAATAAAACTTCGAAAGTGTAACTCACTCCTGATACACACAACTTATCACCACAATTTTTTTAAGAATACACTTTACATATACTGTAGTTTCTTTTTATGCGAATTTTGAGAAATTTTATTTATGCGAATTAACATTAATGCGATCTGTTGAGTAATGTGATATTCGATTTATGCGAGTTTCGAATAAATCCATTTTTGATTTTTGCAATTTTTGATTCTATTTATTCACCATTTTACATCAGGAAGTTTTCGCAACGCACAATTAACAATATTCCTTCTCTTATTACAGTTTTGATAAAGCACTTTTTAGACACATTAATAATAATAATAATAATTAATTTTTGTAAACATTTTGTTCAATAAAGAATATTATAATTATTATACGATTTTTTTACATTGGACAGTATACCATCACAAACGTCTGTTTCTGTAGATACCAGTATATGTTCAATTCCTAGCTCATTCACTCACAAAGTCACTCACAAGCGAAGCTAATATAAAGCGTATAAAAACATTCTTAAAGATGTTTCTGCATTTTCTTGGGTCCAAGCAATAAACATAAGTTTCCATCATTAGGCTATATTAAAATTGACAGAGACTTTAGAAACACCCTGTACAAACGGATACAGCTTGCACCTCACCAACTTAATTCATTGTAACCATGCAGTAATACCATAGACTAAAGAGTCTAACTCTTTAGTCTATGGTAATACACTCTACATGTACTAAAAATTCAAAGTAAAAACATTCTATTGTCACTAATTTTGCGTGGAACATATGACATTGATTTTCTCATTTTGAATTTGTCACAAATCACTGTGTCAGTGTGAGGCGAGCGTTTTCCCCGCACTGGGAGACGAGTAAGAATGTTAATACCGGGATCCTGAATACCGGTATTTCAAACATTTTTTAACGGTATTGCACTACGGGTATTTAATCAAATATACTGGTATTTCGATATTATACATACATTTATTTATTCCGTATAAACTCAATCTTGTTCACGTTACTTGGAGAAACATCCTCATAGAGAAACATTATACAACTCAAACATTATAGTTATACAGTATTGAAATTGTTTTTCCAACCAATACAGTATGTCTATAAAGCCAGTGTGTGCGTTACTTGATAAAAATGAATTTTTTTTTTTTCACTATACCTGAGATTCAGCAAGATGAATTAGAGAAACTTGGGTGTACGTGCTAGAGATCACCATAAACCACTTCCATCTAAGCGCGAGCAGTGCAAAGTCAAATCAATAGTAAACTTAGATCTCCTTGGCACTTCCCGTTGGGAATCCCCCGACCAAAGTTTCAGTATCCGTATCTGATACTATTTTGAGTCCTTCACTTCAAGCTTCACTTTATGGGCGCGAATTAAATAAAGGGTTGTTGTTATTTCAAAAGTGCAACGACGTGAGTGAACGCTATGTGTGGGGACTGGAAATCCCCGTAAGTTTCAGTATTGGCTGGTGTTTGAGAGAAAACAATTGTTTTATGGGTTTATATGATTAAAACAAAACGGTTCTTTTTCATATTATATTAAAAATGTTTTACAAAAAATTATAAACGATTATAAACAAAGTTGTGTTAAGTTACTATTAATTACTTGACTTGCATTTAATTTATGGTGACCAGACGTCCCGTTTTTCAGCACAATGTTGTTGAGTCCCGAAAACCTTTTTCGGGATGCCATTTTGTTCCGATTGTTTTATAAATATTAACCAATGATACATAGACACAATAATGCTATATATTTATTTTATACTGTAGCTTAAGTTGTTTTTATCATAATAAGCTGTTTTTTAGTGTATCCAATTTTCCTTCATTGAAATTTGGTTATACTGTATACGTCAAATGAATTAATATCAACAAATTAACATTTCTTTGATGTAACGATATTAAAAAACAAACACATCGAGGTTTTTATCGATCTGTCGATTGTTTCATCAATGCATTAACATGTCGTTTTTGTGTCCCGGTTTTTGGTTTTTAAGTTTTGGTCACCCTAATAAGGCTCAAATATACGGTGATAGTTTTAGCGATAGTGCTGTCATGACGGCGACAACTATCTTCGTGTAAATGAGGCTTCATATACAACAATATGCGATATTATGCGAAAAAGTATATTGCATTTACATTGGACTTATTATACTCTTTATGTTAGCTTCACTTGTGAGTGATGAGTTTGTGAGCTGGAAATTGAATGTCTACTGCCATCTACAGTCGTTTGTGAGAAAATACCGTATAGTCCAATGTACCAAAAAAAACCGCATAAAGCTAGAACCGCATAGTCCTTCACGTAAATAAAAAACCGTCTAATGTATAAAAATTCGCATACATGTATATAAATAAATGAATATAAAATTGCAGAAATCAAAAATAGGATTATTCAAAACTCGCATAAATCAAATATCGATTTACTCAACGATCGCATAAATTAAAATTCGCATAAATCAAAATTTGCATAAATCAAAATTCGCATAAATCAAAAATAGAATTACTCTAATCATGCATAGATGGAATACCGAATTTCTTGAAAATTGCGTAAATTTTAATTTGCATAAATCAAAATTTGTATAAATCGAAACATGAATTTGTTCGTTATGTAATGTACAATGTGCAGGCAGTCCGCTGTATATGACAGTATAGGATATATAAAGATGATGCTTAAATAACATTTTTAATGTATTTCTTTTTATTTTATTTAGATTAGAACGTCATGCAATGGCGTTCGGAAAACTAAAGCTTTTCAAAACAAAAAACAGCAAAATACAAACAAAAGAGAAAATACAAATATTAAGGCGACATATGATTAAGGCGATAATATTAGGCGACATATTTAATATTACAGTATTAAATAAAATAAAATAATATTTTATTTTATTTAATGAAACGCTTTGCTTTGGTGAAGTATTTGGGAATCTGCTGTTTATTATATGCTAATCTTTGGTTTACAATTGTTTTTAGATTGTTTGTAAATTATTGTTATAAACTTTCACAGATCTTGCATATCATGTGTTTGATTACATAAAATTTGATTGATTAAAAAAGGTTAATTTTCTGTTTACTTTCGCCTGTTTACTTTTTTGCTGCAATCTGTCCGATCGTCTGCATGGCACGTCCTTTTATTTGGATGGTCTTTCATTTCATTTGTGTTTTCCACCACCATAAACCATAATAAGCTTGATTCCTAGTATTTTGGATGAAGTGTTCTATGATAACAAGCTTTGACACTTATATTAGGCGGTTGAGTTCTGAAAATAAAATTATTTGTATAATTATCATTTATAAGATAACACTGTACCAGACGTGAGGTGATTTACAATAGTGACATGATACTGATTTCTGCCGTAATGATATATTGATAATGTTAGCTAAGTAAATACTATTGTTTGTAATTTGTCAGTCTTTTTTATCAACTGATTAAAATTTGTAAATATTTAATACATTTGCTTATTATCAGCTGTAAAATATCAAGCTTTTTGTACTCTTTCACTTGTGATTTAGTGAGTTGTGAGTTTTTTCATAGAAAAACAAGACGACTCGATGAATTTCGATGAATGAGGTGTCTATGGATTTGTCTTAGTTTGTCGAGTGACAGTGGCTATATGGCGTCAGTGAAAAACTAATATGGCGGACGTTATCTCTATATTTATTATTCTTTACACCCTCCTACAAGCTAAATGGCTTGATGGATTTTAATGTATGAGGTGTCCATGGATCCGTCTTAGTCTCACAAGTGTCACTGCTTATATGATGTTAATTGAAAACAAATATGGCCAACGCTATATGCCAGTATATAAAAAGTAGGCTTAAAACACATTTTTAATGTACCGGTACTTGTTCTCTTATTTTTCTAGTTTTCTACAGTATTTTGATTTTTTGCTTCAAAGGACTCGAGTTTATTTATACTTTGTTTTCACAAGCAGTAAAAATATCGATATACTTTAATTTAATCATGGTGTTAGAGGTAAATTATACAAGGTACTACAAGTCAAAATAATTAATTTTAGTTTGTAGTCTGTAATAAAGTGTGTTTTAATTTCATAAGCACGAGTTTCAGTACATGAAAGTATGAAACAGTTTCATGGAGTTCGTTGTGTGTTATAACTGGAAAAGAATTGTAATCGCTCAGCAATTGGTGCACTTTTTATTAGTAACTGCTTGAAGACGAAGGAAGTGTAGCAGACGTGTGGGTGGGTAAGAAATAGGATGAAGATTTCCAAAGCAATTTTAGTTTGTGATTACACTTCATACAAATGCTGATCATAACAGATTAGCAATATGTACCATTTTATTAACGCGTTCTTTAATCAGGAAACATTTAAATTTACATGCAAGTTTCAGCAAAATTTTATCCCCTAGAATTCGTTATCTATAATATTCTTTATTTCCAAGCAATGTGATCTGTTGCTTTGCATATATAAAATATAACGTTTTTTATAATCTTCATTTTCAGTAGTCATCTTGTTTTTTTAGGCTATTGGTGTCGTATATTATTTATACATTCACAATAATTTCTATTTTATTGCTTGTTTTTAATATCATTCGTTCTTTCTCATTTTTACAATGGTACACATTATTATTTTTGTTACTTTCTTGTTATAACCGGGGCGAGTCGGGGTTGCTATTTGCTTGTACTTGGTTATGGGTTTATTTTGCAGGTTAGGTTAGGAAAACAAAACAATATCATACATTTA
>JAQIWH010004828.1:0-15970 GCA_034695005.1 Cryptops parisi
GGAAAAGTATTCATTAATTTCAAATTGGTATCAGGGCTATGGTGTAGTTTGTGAGATGTGGTGTCTCGTTGCTGTAATGAAGTATTATAGTTTTTTGCATGCCAATGTAATGGATGGTTAGCCTAATCTTAATGATAAGTCGCGTAGGTGGTTCTGTTTGAAAGTTCTTTCTAAACTGTCTTTTTCACTTCAATTACATCCTCACACTTCCAATAGCGATTTAGGACATTTTTTTATTGAAAGTTTAAGTCCAAGATCAGCCATTATGTTACATCAGTATCAAAAACAAAGGAAAATAGTTATTGGCTGTAAAAATGTGTATACATTTTTAGTCACCCAGTAACATGTTAATAAAAATTGTATCTATTTGGGCGAATTCATGATAAATGTTTTGCTCACTAATTAAACAGTTGAAATAATGATAAAATGCGAAAAGGAATGTAACTTATCAGCTGCCAATGAAGTCGGATGACTGGTGCGTTAACGATGAGGGATAGTTAAATGAAGCGAAAATGTTCTTTCAAAGTTTCAGAATTAGTCTCCAAAGATCGGTTTGAACTTTTCCATTTAAGCATCGAGATGGTCAGCCAAATGGAATTACGTCTCAATTTGACGTCAACGTTTCGCATAGCATTTTAATTAATTAATTTTGCATTTCGTAGAGATAAGAAACCATAATGAAACTTGCGTTTAAAACAATGACAAACAAATTTATGTTGTTCGTTTCAACAAATAAAAAAAATATTTTATTGAAAATTATAATATATTACAGTTTATGGATACGAATAACTTCAACCTTCAAAGATAAATTTGTTCATTTATTTATTTATTTTCATTTATTTAATCTTTTGTACTTGTTGAGGCAACTCGTTAAGTTCAAAGAAAGGCTTTTGGCCACTAAAGTTAAAGAGATTAAACTTCTCTTGTGCCATGGCCATACTTTCTGTAGTACCATAAAATTAGATTATGACAGTAATTAACACAATTGCGTAATAAAGAAAAACTGGTAAATAATGATTAACTATTAACCGTTAAGATTTAAGCGGTTATTACTGCACAACCGAGTTTACAAAATTGTCATTATTTCATTCAGTAACATGAATGACGTCAATTTCAGCATATATAATTGTATAGGTTGCGTTCATTTGCATACTAAGGCGCACAGCAAATCATGCCTAGCTGTCATAGACTTGCCTTGACTTACACAGCTAACTTATTTTAATTTGTCTGACTTTCGATTTACAGTTACAGAATGATGACTCTTCTTCCTATCACTAACACTATAAGCTTTGGGGCCATTGTATGCTTATGTAATAAGTTTAAAACATTGCAAAAATATTGTACTACCAATATTTTTGTAATTTTTGAAAGAATTCCAGGTACTTTCTGGTTATAGCGGCACCCGGCTGATGTTGCTATTTGCTTGTACTTGGTTATTAGTTTATTTTGCAGGTTAGATTAGGAAAAACAAAGAAACGTATTAAATGTATGATTTTGTTTTGTTTTCCTAATCTAACCTGCAAAATAAACCCATAACCAAGCAAATAGCAACATCAGACGGACCCCGCTATAACCGGAAAGTACCGATAATAGTTATTTGATACATGTGTCACAATGTAATGTAAACGTTAATACGAATCATTTAAGCTTAATTTACTATAATTATTACTTCATATTGACAGTAATATTCGTCAAATGTCAAATGACATATTTGTCAGCTAGGTTAACAGTAATTGAATTGAACTACTTCTTATAAAATTGTAATATAGGGAGTCCTCGATTAATGCGAGTCTTCTATATTCAATTTTTGCTATTATGTGATGAGAGAAGTCCTCCCTAAATTCTTGTTAAGTGCAAGACAACTTCACTCTTACGCGATTCTGTGCAAATCATTTCAGTCACTTAATATGTTAGTTAGATCACCAATAATGTTATTCAAATATTTCAATGTAATGAGTACTCGATTAATGCGAGTTCAGTATGTATAAGCAATTCTGCTATTATGTGACGATACAAATTCACGTTCTTGTTATATCCAAGACAATTTCATTCTTGTGCGATTCTCTGCACAAGAATGAAATCGCACAGATTTCATTATTAGACAGTAGATTTGGGAGATTCGGCTCCCAAATCTACTGTTTTCCTATTATAATGTTCATGCCATGTCAAGACCAAATACTAACCCTCATGCTGGAAATGTCAATGTCCTCTCTAGTCTTTCCGTTTTATCAGAATTTCGATATAATTGTACATTGATTTTCAATTTATGAGAGAGTTTTGCATAAATCAAAGACTATCTTTAGCGCCGTAGCGATACACTTTTCACCAATAAAATCCTTTTGTATTATTATCAGCTGTTTCAGAGCCATTACCCTTCAGTATTAGCACCAAGTTTTCCGATCAAGAATTATTGATCCAATCACCATTGAACGTTCTACACGACATACTGTTCCACTGTTCATTATCACCCAAGTACAAATTATTCAACAAGACCAACCAAAACGCAACTGGAATAGAAACACAAGCCACCATTGGAGTTTTGACATGTCACACACATGGACAAACTAAGCAAATTAGCAAACGTACAGCCCTGGTGCGAATTCTCTTGGAGTTCTTACAAGATGTCGACAGCACGCCACTTGAAGATGACTTGGTTTTTTGCAACATTCGAGATGCTTTGCACAAATTATGCGAATTCAGACAATGGCCACAACCAACGTTCTATTCGTTACGAAAGACCACAGACCCTGAAAAGCCAGAGGCGTTCATGGAGAGTTGTAACGTCATGATCGCTTCGACCACAGGTTCGGGAAGAAACATCAAGTTGGCCAGAAAACACGCAGCCATGAAAATGCTATTTAGACTATCAATTGTGTGTAGTACAGAATTCAGAAACGAACAAATTCCCGAAGACGTGCTGCAAAAACTGATCAAAGAAATTATCGCCATGACAAATGTGGAAAGGATAGAACTGAAAAAAGAGATTCATCCACTTCAACCGGAACTACAGAACCAAAAAAAACAGAAACGAAAACACGCGAAGGAACCTATTAATATGGAAATTGTGAGGGAGGTAGTGGACGATTTCTTACAATTGCATAAAATTTCAACCCAAAGTATGAGTGAATGTTCCGAGGAGGTGTCCAACGTTATAATCAAACCAAAAAGCGAACACAGAATAAACGAAGCAGATGTAAGAACGAATAAAATGTACCACGAAGATGCAACCACTAAATCTCTTGAAAATGTCCAGACATTGTTTGCAGAGCATGTCCTTGAACCAGTTATTCCAGTAAAAGTCGATGACATCATTCTCGAGGACTCAAATGGTAAATGTAATGCTGAATATTTCAGCTTCTTGAATTTCATTCTACTGGTATTCAGTGTTGATCTATAATGTTGTTATTGCAGAAACTCTTACTGCAGAAAGCAAAATTAGTGTGATTCAAGTTGAAGCTTCTAACAGTACAATGAAGCAAGAAACTGATGATGATAATTCCAGTATTGAAGATTCTTCAGCAAATGAACATCGAACACTGACTAAGAGAGAAACTGGTGTGGACCTCACTGGTAAGAAATTTAAATTCTGGAACAAAAATAAAATGGGTTGAAATGTTTAATTTTTTCCGAATGAAGTATGGTTCTCACTAGGACGTATATGCTGCGCTTTGGGCACGAACCACATAGTGGTTCGAGCCAAAACGCCGCGTATACGCTCAAGTGAGAACCACGCTTACAGTAGCAATGTGTACATTCATACGGAAATGTCAACAAAAAAAATCTAGTCACTAAGAAATAATTCGATTCAGAACTGAATCAAATTATTTATTATCGAATTATTTATCTATCAAGTCTTCAATGATCGCGCGTAACGAAAAATGGCATGTAGGCATAACACATGTTTTAAAGTTTTGTGTGACAAAAAAAATTAAATACCAAACTGGTTCTGTTTTCTGGTCTTTGAACTGCTATTACTTCTAATCATCACAACTATCAAATTTTGGTAATACAGGATTTAGAATATTACAAATTATGACATTTAACATGTATAATATACTTAAATGTTACCTATCCAGCACAGTAGAGTCCACTTTTCACTAATGTGAGTTTTTAATTATGTACATGTTCATTATGTTTGACGCTGGTCCCACTGTTGTATTAGTTATCAGCATGAAATACTTTCTGTATGATATATTTCATTTTAAGATCCTTTTCTTAGGCCTGACTGTGTTGAATTATGATACGTCACACTTTTCGATGTGAACCCGTAACATTCATTTACAGTAGTATCAGTCTAGAAAACAACAGTTATCTCACATTGTGTCTGACACCAACTTTCTGGAAGTACCACTTAATGTTATGATTGCATAACATGAACTGGTGCTGCCATACCATCTAGTAATAGTACTTCCAGAACTACTCGTACAAAATTTTTGAAATAGGTCATTCGCGTTATCTCGTAAGTACTTACGTGATAACGTAAGTACGTTATCTCGCAAGTATTCAGTAGACTAAGATTCATATGAAACTCGGATTCACAATATGAAACTCGGATATATATGCCTCATTGGTTTCTTACTTCCAGTACCCATCGACAATTCATTTCCTAATGCTGAAGTTCTGATTGGAAACATCCAGGTAGCTATCGACGACATTGACGATTATGTCGAAGACTATGAACTTGAAGATGAAGAGGATATAATCATAGGCCCCGCAGGAGACGCTTTAATTCTCCACCCTGAAGATTCAACCTTTTCCTCCATAGGTGGACGAGAAGGCCAAGGTGATGCTTTTCAAGACCGCACAGAATGGCTAACGGTTATGGAAGTTTTGATCGATGTGTTCGTGTTGTTCGTGATCATTTTAGAACTGGCCATTGGTTTTCTTTTCGTTCTTACAAATTCAGTATCGCGTTATGACTTCCTTCTTAGCTTGCTAGAAGCCATAGTGATCATTATGGCTATAAAATGCATCTAAGTTGAATTATCACTCATGTAAATATAGGCCTATGTATTGTTCTACAAACCATTCAATTTGAATTAAACATTTTTCCTACATCACCCAAGACTGTAATGTTAAAAAATGTATTTGAATTAAATATTTTTAAGCAAAACTGTTCACAAATGGTCTGAAAAGTTAAGGAATAACATAAAACTTAAATTTGAATAAATCAAATTAGTTCATTCAAATATCAACAATGGCTGGTGCATTGTAATTCAACTTGTTGAATTTGATTACCATCACTGTGCATTGTTTTCAAATGATTTCATCATCAGCATCAGAAGATTGCCAATGGCATGGATTACCTAACTTTTCGAAATTTTGGATTTCTAAAAGGAAAACCAAAGGAGCCCAAGCTTAAAAAGGCTAGATCTTTCATTCCTATATCTAAAGCAAGAAAAGCTTTGTTACAGAAAAAAGAAGGTACATCAATAGTGTTAAGAAAAATGTAGTTAGTATCAGCAATGAAAACAAGTCAATTATTATTCATTTGAAATCGGAAGATTCTTCTACAATTACAGAAAGTAATTTTGCAATATGTTTGTTTTTATTTACATTATTTCAATTTCAGCAACATATTAAAAAGCAAATGTAACGTTCATCTTTCCTGATATTTTACTCTAACTGCTACCAGATAGTGTTAAGTCACCCCTTTTATGATCATTCACCTTAAGATGATAGTACAACACTATTTGGTGAAAAATACCTGGTAGCTTACATCACTTTTTTATAAAATGAAATACCTCGTATAGCTTTTCTACACTTTTAGACAGTACTAAAAGTCAAAGTGTAAAACCAACTAGTAACATTGACCCATTTAATTCAGTTTATTTTCCCCCATAGCTTCTCGTTTTATATTCAACACTCCTGTGGTCCTTTTCAGAAAAAAAAAACATTGCTCATGATTTATCCTTATTACCCAGATCAAAAAATAAAGAAACCCAAAAAAACACCATGTAAAGCTACTAGCAACGTGAATGTGCGATCCAGGCTTCCAGTTTACGTTGGCAGTGCCCATTACAAAGGTGTCTCGAGAAAAGTGTACAGCCACTTGGATGCTCCTCGCCAACAAGAACGAGACTTGGCCACCTCCACTATGTCCAAAATAACCGAATCTGATCCAGAATTAACATTAGTAGAAGAATATTTGGATACCTCAACATGGGAACTGCTAGAAGCGGTTCTAATGCGAGTTTTGATTGAAAGCATGATTGTGACAGAACTTTTTCTTGCGATGTTGTATTTGGCAACGGGTATAGGTGACGGTTACGATGTTATCTTTGGAATTCTACAAGCAGTTGTTGCATTTAGCATGGTCCGGCCGTAAACCGTCCAGTATTTTATAAGTCGTAAGAATGTCATACCGTAATAAAATTGTTTCAGAATTTCGACAAAATAACTTTTTGACAAATGACTGTCAAGTATGACAAGATTACCATAAAAATGTTAATTTAGAAAAAATTTGAACAGCACCAATTTGTCATTAAAGTCAACTTTTACCATGGTTTGCTGACTTTGAACACGTTGTCAATCTACTATCACTATTTTGCTACAGCAAACGTGGGTGTTTCTCCCCCCCCCCTGTTATTTTTGCAAGCAGGCATAAGCGTGGCTCAACATCATCACGTGACACCAGGAGGAGAAAAGATAAGAGTAGTTGTAGTTTTTATAATGTTTTCTTTTTAATTTTTTGGAATGTGTGGTGACATTTGTGACTAGGTGGACCTATAGTGCGTATTTCCATTATGAATCTGCATAAAGATAATTGTCTCCCTGCACACAATTTTGTGGGTTTATTTTTTAAATAAACAAAGGACAGGTACCCTATCTATTAAAAATCAAGTGACAATGTTATATTGCTCAATAAGATAATACACATCCACCTATGGATGTAAACCATAAAATCACAGTAAAACCCATATCATGAATTATGTACACAAATTATTATTTGTTTATGTGAAATTACACAAACATTTAGTAACATATTTAATTCGATAAAAATACATATCGTCTCATAAATACAAACAAAAAAATGTTTTAAAATTAACAAAAAAATGATAAGATTTTATTTTGATAGTAATAGTGGAGCAGTAGAAAATAAAATACCATCATAAATCACAATTAAGAGATCAACCAATAAGGTGGAAAAAAAAACCATCATGTATTTATCAAACTTTGTAAAGAGGCAGATGATTCAACACTTGCATCACTGGGATAAAAATATTTTCACCTCATTCATATTTGAAATGTTAAAATGTGACCCTAATCAGGATTAGACTAAATAACACCATAGCTAATTTGAATTTTTTTTCTCCAGATAAAGATAAGAATATATATCTGGAAAAAAAAATCTCTAACAATATAATTTGCTTGGTCTGTATGTTGGTATGTGTGTTTGTTTGTTTGTATGTATGTTTATATGTCTCTCACACCAAAATCTAAAACTTTTTTTGCAGGTGCAGCTGCAAAACATTGCAGCTGCTCAATTATTACTCTCAATATAATATACTAGAATGACCCCATGTTGCAAGACAACACGAGCTAAAATGCAACACGAGCTCCATCGTTGTTGATGGGCATATAGCTAGTGTACATATAGCCTACAAATGCTTGTCACATTTGAAACTGTATGGAGATCTCTTGATATAAAAATATGGCTTTATCAACATTATGTAAATAAAATGTTTTATCAAATGTTTTACGATATCCAAATGGTTTATCACTCCATTTTCAAAATTTGTTTGTTTACCATGAAGCATATCATAAATTCAATAACGATCAACTGTGTAAACTATGGCTATATGAAACTACTATTATCTGGATGTGCAGAGAAAAATTTTTATATTCCAAACTCCAAAAAAAAAAAATTTGGTTATAAAATTAAACATTGAGGAGTTGAGTGGAATAATGGCGTAACTCAAATAAATGTGGTTTTGAGAAAAATGGCAAAATTTCAGATTTACAATAGGCCAAGTCACATTCCATATTCTTGCTCCAAAAAGTCCAAAAGTGTATATGCAACCTAATGTCAATAGACTGGTCTAAAATGATTCAATATATGCATTTGTAAGCTTACCCAGCTTTGCATGTGTTTTTTAAAAAAGGATCAACATAATTAATCATAATAAAAGTACTGTACAACTAAATTTTAATGTAATCAAGATTACAATTTACAAATCTTTGTGAAATCTTGAAAATTTTAAAATCCTGCACTCTCAGGTCATTGATGTCGACACCTGCTTTACAAAATAGCTATACATTTTGACATCAAAAAAAAGAGGCACATGCAAAATTTATGAAACCTAATAATGTGTGATAATGTGAATACTAATTTTTTGTGACAACTTTATATTCATAGCATTTTTGTGTGATTATTTAACACTTTTCAGCTTTGGAATGTTGAACTTAAATGAGCATTGAGCAGAGATATTACTAATAAGCAAATTTAGTAAATTAAGATTTTGAATTTAGCTAAGGTGTCCATTCTGGCAGTATTTGAATAGACTACAACCTACAAAATGGTTATTAAAAATATGCCTATCGCTATCAATAATTAAAAAAATAAATGTTCTATTTAATCTAACTCAAGCAACTAAAGTACTGTTTCACACTATTGTTTATAAAACACAGAACTTCTCAAGAGACCTAATTCTGTTACATTCGTTTGAATGTAACGCAATACTTCAAAAAATGAGACAAATTGCTCGGAAACATATAAAAAAAAAAACATTCTTGAAATACAAAATAATAATAAAAAATATTATAAAGTACCTCGAATATGAAGAATTCAAACTAAATAGTAAAGATGAAGAAAATGTTACTTCAATTTCATTCCCTGCATGTTCTTTTGAAATGCCTCGTCATCGGCAAAATTTGGGAAATCCACAAGACTTTTACCTTTAGCAGTTAACCTTGGTTCTTCAATGTCCTCACTAATTTCATCTTCTTCATATTCCTGGCTATTTGTGGCTGCCAAAGATGAGCAATTATTTGAAGAAGAGGAAGAACTTGCACCTGGATCAGATGGAATTGAAGCTTTGCTAACTGCATTGTCAGTTGATTTAAAAATGCTCAAGTTTGGGAGATGGCCACTGGACTGTTCTGATAATACAGGTCCCTGATGGTTTTCATTCACCTGCAAATTTAAACACAGTAACATAAAATCAGTTTAACATGAAAGCAGAGACGATATTATTGTAAAATTTATTTAAAATGTTTTAACAAACAAGATTTGAAAATGACCACTAACCACATTGTTTCCGGCCATCCGCTGCTGCTGATGATATTGCTCTACAGTGTTATAATTGCCCGGAGAATTGAGAACCTCGTTATAACTAGGTGGCAAAGCCTCATCGGATGAAACTTCACGTCCTTTGGAATCGGGAGAATCGTCACCTTCACTTAAACTGAAACCACTTATGTTCGGCATGGTTTGCTCAACTGGTGACCTGGGCCTAGGAGATCGGCTACCGTTGGTTTTTAAGCTCGGTGGTTGTGGTTCA
The DNA here is from genome assembly GCA_034695005.1 of Cryptops parisi. Lineage (NCBI taxonomy): Eukaryota > Metazoa > Arthropoda > Chilopoda > Scolopendromorpha > Cryptopidae > Cryptops > Cryptops parisi. The sequence continues at coordinate 9,504 of JAQIWH010004828.1, forward strand.
TTTGCTGGTGGTGCAATTTGATGTTCCATGTTCCAATTACCCTACAAGTGATTGGATTTACAACTTAGATTGAAATGACATTGCAATGAACAGTAAAACTCCACTATTCCGAACCTGTTTCTGAATATGTACTGGTTGAACATTTTTGGGCTTTTCATCCGAAGCAAACGCTCCATTATGAGGATTAGATTTTTCTGCAAACAATTAAAATTTTTTATTCAGATCTATTCATCCAAACATTACAATCTACCATCAATAATATCGCCATACTTCTTGGTTTCCAGTGCTGATTCTCAACCTCTCTAAGTTTTTGCAGAAGTAAGTCAAAGTCCTGAATAATCTGTGAATAGAAAAGTAACTATTTTTTAAGTCCCATTATTTTTAGCACATTATAATTTAGAACCTTATAAACAATTTAATGCAGTAGAATCTGATTATTATGATCACTTTGGGACTAGTGCTTTTTGATGACAATGACTGGCTGATAACATTTAACAATGGATAAAAAACATTAAACAGTGTTTTGAGGCCGACTGATTATGATAATAGTCAATTGATAACATTATCTGTGATTATAATAACCGGATTCCACTGTATATGCTAAAGCTGTAGTAACAACCAACCTGATTCATTTCTGGCCGGTTTTCTTTTGCATTCTCTGTACATCGCTGACCAAGCGAAATGAGAGAGTAAAATATCTCCGAAAACTCCTTTCCAGCTTTCAGATCGCGGATTTTCTCCAGTGTATTTTTCTCAAGGTGAATTTTCATATAATCAAGCTATGAATAAAAATGCTGATTCACAAGTTATTCTTAACAATTATTAAGGCACTTTAAAATAAATTTCATTAAATACACACAAGCATTATGGGCAAGCCTATTCTATTCCTCATTTCATCGTAAGCTTTTGCACCAGTTGCCACTTCGTACATCACCTGAAATAACGTTTAACATAAATGATCGATTACATAAACTCAAAATTCACTTTGTTAAGGTGTTTTCGCAAAAATGTATGATGGAATTGAAACTTTTAAGTAGTTTAAGATGATCAAATGAAAACATAGTTTTACCATTCCGAAACTGAATGAATCCACTTTTGTAGACAATCGATGGTTTTTCAAGTATTCAGGTGGTAAATAAGCAACAGTTCCACGAATGTGTCGAACAATTGTCGTTTTGTCGGGATCACCTTCGGAAACTAAACCAAAATCTCCAATTTTGGGTTCGAGATTTTTATCCAGGAGTATATTTGCACTGCAAGTACAAGAAGCCAAAATGAGACTTATTGATGTTATACCAGGTTCAACTGTATTTTCATGTACCGTATATATAAAATTGATTTAATCAATCAATCAAAAAGAACGTGTTCAGAATGAAATTGCCTTACCTTTTAATGTCACCATGAATAAGTGGACGCTCCAAAGAATGCAGGTAACTTATACCACAAGCAGACCCACGTAAGATATGACATCGCTGAATCCAATCTAAAGGCTTGGCATTGTTCTAAACCAAAAAAAATTTAAATTAAAATAAAATAAAACTCTATGTAATATTGTAATTGCCATTTCAAGACCAACTAATGATAAAACAATCTTTTATAAAGCATAAATCTACAACGATACTCACTCGGCATTGCAATTGATCTTCTAAAGAACCGTTGCCCATGAGTTGGTATATCAAACAAAGACCTTCCTCATTATGGCAAAACGCATATAAGGGCAATATGTTATCATGCCTGCAACTATATTAAAACATCTTCAAAAATTGCTTACAAAAATTAACCTGAGATTTTTACCATGTGGATGTGTGTACTAACCTATCCAATGTTCTCAACTCGATAAGCGATTGCTGCAACTTAGGATCTTCACCTTTCATCTTTCCAGATCCATCACGATTCTAAAATAGACAGAACATTTATTGATTTACATAAAACTAAATAATACATTTGAGCATCTTTAATCCAAAAAAAAATAAGAAATTTGCCATGAACGCTGACAGACCATAGTCAAATTTTAAGAAATTTGTCATCATGAATTATGTTATTTGTTCAGCATAGAACAAGTCACATATAGACCATAGACAAATTAAAAATGCAGAAATAGTTTTAAACAAATGTTTTGATGTGAACGATTCTCACCCGTCGTATCATTTTGATGGCTACATTCATGTTTCGCCAATATCCACGATATACTGTTCCAAATCCACCTTGACCAAGAATTTGCGATGTAAACTGCTTTGTTGCATCCAGAATTTCTGAGTAGGAAATCTGTAGAACACTTGATTCTAAATTAAAAACAAAACAAAAATCCTCTTTAGCACCAAGCAACATAACATTAGAGGCTCTAATTTAGAGCCCTCGATAAGCAGAGAAAATCAGTGTTTTGTACACTTGATTTCAAATTCAGTGGAAACATGAAATTGATTAGTCATTTTCGTCTACATATGATGACTGTATCATATTTTTTTGTCGTAGCCTACTTGTAAAAAAAAAAAAGCTTTTTATTTTCAAATCATTAACAATAAAAATTCATATTTCTCTACATGAAAAATCTATTTCGCATTCTAAGAAATACAATATTTTTCAGAGCATTTGGAATTTTCACTGGGTGACAAGTGACACAGTTTTCACACCTTTTGTGATCAAAAAGTTGCATGTTTTTTAGCTTTATTGTTTTGCACCCGTTTGAAAAAGGATACTTGGACACATTACGCTACTTTATTCTTTCATTTCAAATCTTAATATACGTTTGTATATCATTGAATGTTGTCTCCCAGTAGTTAATTACTTGGATTCACTAAGCAACAGTTTTTATTCACTGGGCAAGTTTTTCTTCACTTTAAATCCAACTTAACACATATTTAGCAAAGTCAGTTAAAATACCTTTGCTTGATCTATTTGTACAGAGATCGCATGGTTTAATCTCTTGCTTAATCGACAAGATAGGCATCAGAGAACACGGCCAAAAACTACAAATCCATAAAATGCAAAACTCAGTCCTTTCTTAACTTACAAATGCATTTTGACCACCAAAAAACATAAATAACACATAGCACTTGCAATGCACATAAATGGTAAGCTTAAACGACAAGTTAAAAATAACCTTGGTTGAACCAAATTTCACTTGTTTTTTGGTTTGTTTTTTGTACAGATTAACTAAAATCAATGAAAAGGGAACAATAAAAAAATTCTCCCAAAAAAAAAAACAAATTAAACATTAAAAAAAATAATTATAATAAAAACAAATAGAATACAGCATTAGAAACACCCAGTATTGTACAGTAACCTACATTCCAAAATAAAACTATCTTACAAAAATAAAAGATAAATAATTGCAAAATAAATGAAATTACCTTTGCTTCCTTTTCTTCTATGTTCGACATTAATTTCCCGGTTGGCAGGTTTTGGGGAATCGTTGCCTTTAGCAGATGACGGTGCTTTCAACCCGTTATCTGCAGTACCCTGTTTCAGACCCTGTATCACCACAGCTGCATTGTCTTCGTTGCTGGTTTTTCTGTGTGAAGAGGGCATTATGTTCCTCTCGTAGCTTTCTCTCCTCGAGGTGGATATTTTCTCACCATCCTCATTGCTGGGCGAAGGAATTTCCTTTCCAGGCAGATTAATCAATTTCACGCTTTTATCCACCAGATTTTCGGCAATGTTCAACTGTTTCACACTGTTGTCCTTATCCAACACTTCTGTTTCATCGAGGGTGTAATTCATTCTCTTATCCTTAGGTGTATTCACAACTTTTGAAAGCATCTTTGAACCGGCGAAATTTGAGTGTAGCCTGCATAATAAGAATAAAAGTGTCCAATGAAAATAAACAACAAGTTAGGCTAAACTTGATAAGAGTATTATAGTATGAGTTGTTTAGTACAATAGGGCTAGACTCATGCAGCAGGTTGAGGTGTCAGACCTCACCAAAATACACCAAAAAGCGGGGCTTTTGATGTATTATGAAAGACGATTAACAAAAAATAGAAAATAATAATAATGCTTACTGATTAGAATGTGCTGTTGCGCCTGTATTTTTTATTTTGAAGCTCTGAAGTAATGGCATTTCTTTAGACTTCATACTTTCCGGATCGTTGTGGTTGAAATTTGTTGAAGAAATTTTGTACTTATCCAAATTTGATTTGCTGGACTTTCCATAATCACTTTCATCATACTCAGTATAATAACCAGAACCAGATGGCACAAACTGTAAAAAAACAAAAACAGAACTATAATAAATAAAGATACAGTCGACTGCAACATTTAATTAAGTAAATCTTGAAAACTATAAATACGAAACTATGTTTAAGAAACTAGTCAAAAACTTACTTGCTCTTCAGGCATCTTATGTGAAGAATGATGCAAGTCATTAGAGGACATGTTTCCATGATATGCGTATTGATATCTAGACCCTATCAAGGATGAGCTATTACCACCTTCTGGATATTTCTACAAATATTGAAATATTTTTTAAATTAAAAGAGAGTTGATGTATTCCAAACCATTGCTATGTTAATGTATGCATCGATGCAAATGTAGTGTGAACAAAAAACCACAATATCAATACCTGAAACTGCTTAGATGGATTGGAAGAATAACCTACATAACAAAAAATGATATTTTTATTTTTAATATTTTTATTTAAAAATAATAGGCTAATATAAATTTTCATACCAGACTGTCTGTCTGTGCCTTTTATCATAGATGATGTATGTCCTCTTCCTGATTTATGTAAAGGTTTTTTCACTTTTTCTGAAACTATACATACAAGTTTAATAAAGTCACAACCAAAACATTAGCATTCATGAACATATTTGTTTTTCATTATAAAGTACTTACCAAACGGTAGTAACAAGTCCATTGCTTGAAATTGATTTAAACGATACAAGTAAATGAATAGATGGTCAACAACTCCGTTTCGTTGGCCATAGCCCGTTAGCATTTTAAAAGCTGGACTTTCTCCCAGATATAAAGCCTTTTCAAACCTTTTCAGGTCAGCATAGTTAAAACCTAAATATCTACCTCCTATATGAATAACAATATAACAAATAAGATCAGGCACACCAGCGTATAAAGAAAAGAAGCACACTGAATCTATACTACATGGATACACTAAACAATGTTTTACAAACAACAAAAAATCACCGTAGCAAATTTAAAGTGAAAGCTTTACAATTCCTTTTTTATTATCATTATAACACTTATAAAGTGAGAGATATCATTGCAATTGACACAAGTATTAAATATAATCACTTTAAAAAGTATAAGTTTCAGAGACAGAAACAGACAAAAAAAAAAAAACAGAGCTAAACATAGTATTCGATTACAGTATTTATGTTGGATTTCCCAAATGCTGTAAACAGATTGAGTGGAACTTTTCTCAACGACAAGCATGTCAGGTCAAATGCTACCGAACTGAATGAACACGGACACAACAGAATTGACAAAATGCTAAAAAGCAAAATGCCAGGGTAGGCCTACTAAGTTTATGAACGCCAAAATGGTTCAATTCACGCCATACCAAGTTCTGGTTTCAAGCTACTGCGATGACTAACTAGAACTTTACAGCGCTCCATTATCTATAATGCATCATGAAGGTCCTCATGTAAAAAGGTGTACTAGTGATTAACAATTTCAAGGAAAATACGTTTAAAGACCTGAACTTGCTTTGCTGTCTATGGGCTACTTGACATTTCTTGCACTACTATTTTGCACACATTGTTTTGTTCAAAATTATGTGAATGAAAGGTCAAACACATTATACTTAATACATTCGAAAATGATTCTAGGTTCATTTTGGAATTTTTTGACTAAACACTTTTCAACACCAGGCCCTTCATATAATAACTGTTAATTACTTGACATTAGGAAACGTGGAATCATTGGTGTGGTCACTACAGGAATTCCAAATTTACAGGTTCAAGATGTTTATTTATTTTCTTATTATTTTGCTACCACCAAGCGTAAGATTACAAGAGGAAAAAAAATTACTTTTTCCAATTGCATGTGTGGGTGTGGGTGAAGCAGGGTGACATCAGACATCGAGGTTTTGAATACAATGTTGCCGAGTCCCGAAAACGTTTTTCGAGATGCCCTATTTTCCTTATTTTATTAAAAATTAACCTAATAATATATAGACACAGTGATGTTATCTATCCTGTTTTTAAGTTGTTTTTTACATATTAAAGTAACATAGTTTTCCTTCACTGACATCTGATATACCGGAAATACAAAGTTTTCATGTGTAGCCAAACGAAATGCTATCAACGTAGTCCATCAATATTTTGTATTGAAGTATCAATAGTTGAAAATAAAAATTATAAAATTTTTTATTAATGTGTAGATTGTTTTATCAATGTATCAATATATCGTTTTGGTACTTTCCGGTTAGAGCGGGGCCCAGTCTGATGTTGCTATTTGCTTGTACTTGGTTATGGGTTTATTTTGCAGGTTAGATTAGGAAAACAAAACAA
>JAQIWH010004829.1:0-15969 GCA_034695005.1 Cryptops parisi
TGGACATCGGGAACTAGGTCAAAAATAGCTTCCAATTTACGAACACACAGAGTGAACTAAATAAAAGCCATTTTTTTTTAATTTATGACAGGGAGTAATCAACTTTAATTTTATATATCCATAAATTATATCCACAAATACGTAAATATACAAAATTTCAAGTCGATTAGACAGCGGGAACCAGGTCAAAAATAGCTTCCAATTTACGAACATTTTGAGTGTAACACACAGAGTGAACTAAAAAAAAAGCCTTTAAAAAGATAGCACGTTGTGTTGACTGGTTTAATGCAGTCCTCCTCATCCATCAAAATTACACAAAAAATCTCTGGGAGGGAGGGGAAACGTTGGAGTTTTGTTTAAATATGCTACCTGGCAATTTTCATTAATTTTATTTTTAAATGAGTACTTGTTAGTCATCCAAAATAATGTAAGTTTCTACAGTTTCAATATTTCTAATACGTAAAGTTGTTTTTTTTTTTAAATGACACAATCATGTTTTATATGATACATTCGTTTGTTTGTTTTAAATGACAATTTTACAGTTAAAACTGTAAACTTTTTAAGTTAGTATCTTAATAATACTAAAAGCAAAAAATATTTAACAACTACGATTTAACGTCCCTGTTAGCTAATTAAATAACGTTGATACAATGTATGGTAGAGATTATAAAAAAACTAGTACTTTTTGTCCAGAGTTTGACACCTCAATGTGCATACAGAATTTTGCACACAAAAAATAAAATAGTAAGCAGACATCGAAAAACACACACACACACAAAAAACTAAACTCAACCTATCCAATAATTTATATCATCAGATTTTTATCTTTTCCAAATGAACTCAAAACAGAAGAGATGAGGAAAAATTATTTAATACCTAAGAGTGGTGCACTTATTTACGACTCGCCAGCACGACATGAAAGAAATCGATTTAATCATGACAAATTGCATTCGACGCACATGTTGTTCAGATATCACGCATTCTCTTCATTTTGTGTCTTTCGGTCGTCGAACAAAATTGCCATCGAATTTAAAACAAATTTCTAAAAGTGTGTGTGCAAAGCCCGAAAAATAACAGTCCCCGAAATTAATTACCTTCGTTGGAACAAACACCACGAGAGCCGCGTTCAAACCTAACTTTCTAATGCAAAACAAACATTGCTTTGCTGCCTTGTTGATGTTTCCACGTATTTGATTTAAAATTCTTTTCAACGTTAACTGAATCAACGAGGCGCTGAAGCCCAACTCGACAACAATAATTTATATTGTAATTTTTTATTTAGCGAAAAAAAAATAAATAACGAGAGAAAGAAACCTTGTTTCACCTGTTACGATGTTATATTTTTTTTTCTTATATAAATAAAATATTGTGTCATCATGAAATAAACAAAATTTATAAAATAATTATTTTAATAAATATTTTTATAAAAGAATAAATTTTATAAAGTATGCTGTTAATTTTAATGAAATATTACAAATTTAAAACTACAAAAAAAATAATTAGACATACAAAAACTAAAGTACAATGTACGAGCAACAAAATCGAAATGCTGAATGGAGTAAATTATCAAGATCATGTTGTTTTTATCTACCTTTATCGATATTATGTAATGGGCGATTCGATTTTCTCTGGCGGAATCGATACGTGATGAGCACGCGACAGACGCGTGGCAGGTAAGCAGGAGCCTGTAGCTCGTCATTTCGATGATTCGAAGGTCGAGAAAGGACGAGTGTGCGTTGAAATTTATTCCGATGTTCATCAAGAAAAAGTAGTAATGTCAAAAGTGATATTGATGACGCAATCGTCAAGAAACTCCGAATCGTCGAAGTGATGAGTTACATGCCGCGGGATAAAACAATTTGAATCGCCATCTATCACCTGGATTATTTATCCTTTTCATTATGGAACAATCTTCCATATTATATCCGTAAAATAACGTTTACATGTCACTCTCTCAATTGTTTAAAACGTTGTCATCATTTTAAACGTCATCTCTACAAACATGTCTTACTTAGCAATAATTTTTAACTGCTTATGTATTGATTTGCCTTGACTTCGTATAGTTGTTTTGTCTCTTTTGGGATGTATATACACAAATAAATAAATAAAATAAATAAATAAAAAAATCATTTGTTAAAAAACTAAACAAACAAATTTTGTATTTTGACCCCAGTTGGTCGTTTAATGAATCAATTCAATGCTTACGTAATGCTGACTTTGGAAATGCTGTCGGTGTGGTGAGTTTCACGCAATACACCCAAGTGCAAACACTCACGTGGCAAACCCTGTAAACCAGTCGATGCCTGACTTCCGTTACAAACGTGGAGGAATGGTAAAGGCTCGTTACCACATTGTGTTTCATTTAAAAAATTCATGCAGTGGCACGCCAACAACACAACAAACCAGCAGCTACCGGATTGCAAGGTTTGCTATCCGCCCACACAAGTGTGTATTGCGTGGAGCTTACCACACAAAGAGCATTTCGGTCGTCTGTTGGACGCGTTCTTTTTTCGGAACTTTTTGCAAGTTTTTTTTCAGATTTTCCTACACGCCCTAGTTTGTAATTGAAACTCTGAAACATTCTTTATATGATATCTATAGATATCATATACAATACATCCTATATATTTGTACCGAACAGGCGTACAAATTTCACACTAATAGTACGATTAACAACAAACTAAGAGAAGTGTGTCTTTTTAATTGTTTCAAGGATTGGAACGTCCTTCCCACCACTGTCCGAAGATTGTCATCTCCAAAATACTGCCTAAACTCAAATACTTACACCACTTTAAATAAGGCGTTATATAAAACATTAATTTGATTGACTAACTTTGTTTTACTTTTATTTTCTCATCATTGTTACTATTTCGTTTTTAAATACTGTAATATCGTACATTTTTTTTCTTTTTTAAAAGAAAAAAGATTAGTTTCTGTATATTGTATGTTAATTGTATTGTATTTAGTGACGAGCTACTTAATACTATTGATCCCTACTTGGATTGTTTTTTAAAAAATAAAATAAAAATAAATAAAATAAATAAATATAACAAAGTAAACGAATATCATAATGAACAATTAAAAAATTGTTTGATGTGAAAGTGAACATTAACTTGACGTACGATTACAAAAATTTAATTCCCTGCAAAAGTCATATGTCAACAACATTAACTTATTATGCGTAGTGACAGTCATTTCGATGATATAACTTAATATCAATAAAATTAAATAAACTTTTGAATTCATTAATTTACGTTACAAGGTAAATAATAGTTTTTAAATACCTTACTTTTACAAAAGAATAATACAATGTCAGGAGGTTCGAGTTTGACTTTCGGAAGAGTTTCAAACTTTGGGTGAGATCAAACATCAGCAACTATTACAACTCGAGAGAGACTAGTGTTTAGATAAGGAACACGGATGCGGAAATGTCGAATTGTCCACAAAAGAGGACCGTCTCCAAGTAGATCAGTGCAAACCAAAAGAGAAGCTTAATGATTGTCCCTCTTTCTCTCACCTTTGGTCGCAACTCCGATTGATGTAGGGTTAAACAGACCGAAATCTCATTACTTCGGGGACTTAGCAATGGCTTTGGCAGCACGGACTCTTAGAAATGCTGCCGGTACCAAACGCCAACAGGAATGCATTTCATTATTTAACTCCGCTGGCAAGTCAGTAATTGAATTTGCGGCGACGATAAATGTTTCACTCATCGTCCAAAAGTAGACATGCACAAAAGAGCGTAGAGAGGGGGAGGTAGTAGGCGATAACTTACTTGTAACGTTGAGAACTTTATTTGCTTTCTAAGTGACAAGTTTATTTTTTTCTCTAACAAAGAACACAAATCCCTACTTCCAATGTCTTAACCATGCTTGTCAAGCTCCTTTTGTTTCATTAAAATGGTCCATCTACTGAATGTAATGATTACTTCGCGTAGGCTGAAGTAGGTTGACACTACCTGGAGTCCTGGGAGCCGAAGTTTCAAACTTGGGTCTTGTAGGAGATCAGATTTTGCGCATGCGTAATGATTATTCCAAAATCCCGACATCAAATTCTCATACAATTACTTGTTATTTGTGCATGCACCATTGGCAATCATGAGTGCTGTTGGGATTTAACCACATCTCGAATAACAATCACAAAGCACGCGCATTTCAGACCGAAATTACAGATCCCTGATCTTTCTAGAAAGCTTTTTCGCTTCTTACTCTTTCTTGCAACGTTGACAGATAAACCAAAACACAAAACCCAAAAAGTCAATATTTAAACGACGTGACAGATAAACAGGCAGGAAAATATTAATTCTGTCTTCGCGTAGCCTGAAGTGAGACATTCGGCCGTTTTGTTTATGCATGCCAGCAAGCAACTTAGTGTGTACTTGGAACGCCTTTCGACATGACTCTCGATAAAGTGAAGTTTGCTCATCCTCGCCTTACCTACCAGCGTGGGTGTAAAGAAAACTTCTTGCCTCCATCTATATTTAACCCTTTTCCCTCGAGGAAAAGGCAACATGGGCACCGACTAAAGGCAACGGCACATACGGTTCATTCATAATTTACGTCCGTTCCCGACCATCGTGGCTGGAAAATTAGTCCAATCTATTCCACGAGATCGAGCCAATGAACGAAGAGGAAGAAAACCGGCACTAGTGTTGAGAGGATTTTTAAAGACGAAGAGACCACCTTTTTGACATACATAGTAGGTCTTAAGAATGGACTCTTCTTCTGCTCGAAAACTTTCTGCTTCGATACCCCTCTGTTCTTTCTCTCTCTCTTCACAAATTCGCCAACATTTCAAATATTGATGACTACTACTACAATCCCTCTCTCTTCAAACACAATATGGAGGAGAGATTTGTCGTTGGGTTCGTTATCGCTTCTGCATTTTCGAGTTACTCATTTAAGATTCGAGTGAGAGCTAAGCACAGAATACCTTTTCATTCTCCCTTCTCTCTTACACACACATACTCTCTTTAGGTCTTTCGTTGGTCGTCCACGTGCTTCGTTCGGGTGGCGAAGAACGAGCGCAAAGGAGGATTAGTTTATCTTGTTCGGAATAGAAAAGTACCCAAACTTGCGACATCTTTTCAAATTCGTTACAACAATAACAAACAGCAAACGAAAAGACGCTGCTGTTGTTGCTTCCATTGAAATTACATGGCTTTAGAAGACAAGGTTTATTTTCCACACATCACTCACTTGTATGCAAATAACTTGTCGCACTAGACATTCATTTAACTCTGATGCACTTCAACTGAGTGTTTTAAACACCTGCACATTTTTTTACTTTAGTTTTATAATAAAAAAGAAACTACGCGCTAACGAATAGGCGACTAACATACAAACAAAATAAACAAAACAAAAAAATTCGTGTACGGAAAATCTTCAATTTATGTCAATTACATATATGAAATTTTGCTATTATGCGATGAAACAAATCCACTTAAACTTTTGTTATACAAGAGAAAATTTCGCAACAATACAGTTTGAGATGCATAAGTGATTGAACGGTTCTTGCTAATTTTTTTTACAAGTATTGCAATGTATACGTACGCCACTGGTGTAAATGCTGGGCCAAGTATTACAATGTATTTACGTCATTGGTGTAACTGCTGGCACCCCCTAACGCTCAAACTCTTGCATAATTGAAGACTATTATTAAAATTTAATTTTAGAACAGAACATGCATGGTACGAGTTATATGTTTGATATAAGTCAGTGAATATGCATTCCGTTAAGAAGAATTTTTGTGTGCCTCGATAAAGCCTCTTTAAGAGGCGAAACGTCTGCCTGTGTGTGTTGATGTAGCTGTCAGCCAAAGGTTGTTCAAAACCTAGTCCCTTATTTAACTGTAAAAATATCTATATGAAGGTTTGGAATTATAACACTAAAACTTATACAGTGGATCCGGCTATTATGATCATTTTGTACTGTAATTCTTTTTGATAACAAAAACTGGCTTATAACATTAAACAATAGATGAAACATTAAACAATGTGTTGGGACCAACTGATTATTATAACAATAACTGATTATGATAACAACCGATTGATAACATTATCCGCGATTATAATTACCGAATTTCACTGTATCTGTAAAAATTTAAGATGATGTGTATTTACGTATGTTTGCTATTCTGACTTTAATATACCTCACAGAAAAAAATAACAAACAACGCGCACACTAATGGGCTTAAAGAATATTCAGAATTATCTACTTGATTTTACCGAATGAGAATACTGCATAATGAATATGGTTAAAACTACAAGACTATGAACACAACGTAAACGTCGATTCAGCTCAAGATTAAAATGTACGCTTTAATGCACAGTCGGTGGAAAACAAGATGCGTGCGGCAAAGAGGTAAGAATTTTAATTTCAAACCGAAAATTCCAAAACTTGCTTGATTTAAAATTCGTTTGCCTAACCCAAATTAACTTCTTTCCATTTTTGCTGAACTATCACCTGACGTTTCAAAAATTCCATTTGCATATTAATAACACCCACGTGTTTGGTACAAGCAAAACCTTCCAAGTCTTAGGTTGCAATCCATCATCACCAAATTTGTAATTGCCAAAAATAAAAAATTAACCTAGAAATACGAAATTTGGATATCTTACGTCATTGCTACACGTTATGTAGACGAAAAACTAAAAACAAACAAAAACAGACCCTCTAAAACCAGTTATGATAAAAAGACGTTTCTTAACAAATGTAACGTTTAACCTCGCGAAGATGTTTCCGCGTAGGTGGGGGATATAGAGAAAACGATTAAAATTCTCACAGCATAATTTTGCCCCTGACTCGAATGTTAAACGAGGTGTAATGAAGCAGAAAAGCGACGGAGCATGCGCAGATGTGTACAACAAACAAGGCGCAATATAACGAGAACGTTTCCAAAACTCGACGAAGCTTGCAACACAGGCTTTGAGCTAAAGCAGCGATCTTCTCATATTTAGCGGCCTAATTGGAGCCCAGTAGGACACTTTGCAAGCCAAAGTAAATAACCTTCGGGGAAAGTGTTTTTAATGAACTTTACTCCTCAACTCCAAAGTCGAGTTTTGAATGAAACGTTCGAGACATCGGGGAGGAGAGGAAGAGGGGGGATGATCAACTCGTTGCGTGTTGTATCTTCACTTTACTACTGTGTTGAATTTAATCATCATAGCGTGAGTTTACAAAAGGCTTAGATTGGCTTTTCCTTCAGCCTTTGGAAAAATGACTTGATTTTCGTCGTAGTGGTGGTAGTAGCGACGGTTGTTGACAGTTCGACCAAACCACCTCAGGGAACCTGTGTGCACTGAAAATAGCGCTTTCGACAACGTAGAAGTTGCGACCGAACATTATTAAAATTCTTTGAGCCTCATTTGAATTGTTAGCTTCATTAAGCTTACTAGCGAGAGTTAAGTTTCGTCGCCGATCGATATTATCCGCAATAAAACTTAAACCGACATGTTGTGTCCAAACAATTGCTTGTTTTTAGCTATCTACGGAAAGGCGGTTTATGACTATTCGAATTTTCCTCTATTGGGTGTTGATAATCTTTCACACGTGTGAACACACTACATCGACACACGGGTTGTTTCACCTTCAGGTTACCCCTGGACCTTTTGTATTGAACGTTAGCGATAAAAAGGTCACAAAACCGTTGGGGGAATTGTTCGCCGTATGACGCAGCATATTTTCAATCTACATCAGCACCAACATAATTTTTTTTATATCCTCCCCTTCCTGTCGTTCAGAGTTTCACGTTCCCCCTTCTGTAATTCGGATGCTTTCTCTCCATTTTTTTTGTCTCCGCCATGTTCGTTCCGCTCGGGTGACAAAGGTGTAAAGAGGAAAGACGCACAGAAAAACGTAAAAAAGTAACAAAATGACTTTATGCACAAAATTCTGACCAAATAACTTTAAAACAACTTCAAAACTTAGAAATTACAACCATTCTTAAGAGATTCAATTTGAAAACGTCATTTCCCCGAATACAAGTCATGGAGAAAAGTTTCTCTTCTTCTTCCAACACAAAGAGACAACTTGTGCGTAAAACTTCGACATTTCCAAATGTTTAAAAAGAATATTCATCATCAAAACTGGCAAGTTATTATTTTGTCCCGATGCAAAACGGAACTTGCATTATGGAAGTTGGCTTTGTGCGTTTGCATTGGTTCCGAGTTCCGATGTATAAACTACGAGAGAGAGAGAGAGGGAAAGTGCAATAAGCGCGAGCAGGGCTGTTTATATCGATGTTCTGGCGAATGGTTTGTCGATGGCAACTTGTGCCGAAGGGCGAGGTTGGTCGTGGAATAGCAATTACTTTTAGACTGTTCAATGGAAGAGGTTGCGGGTGAGCAAAAGTTGGTTTCAATTTAACCAGAGGCCACTTTCAAATCAACCTTGTTGCGACGACGTGCAATCCTTTGGCTCCTTCCAAGAGTTGCTGGATCTGCTTGAAAAGCGAAAAGCTTTTCTGCTAGTATAGCTGCTACCACTACCACCGCTCGCCGTTGCTTGGTACAAGTGCAATTAGTTGTTGATTGGAACCTCAACCCCTCAAAACACCCCGAGGCTGATTTAATGAATGATATGTGGGGTTATTTTTTTTCTTGTTATGCGTTCGTTCTGTACAAATAGGATTGTCGAGATGTATGTAATAGGGACGCTCGGTGGATGAAACTGAAAACTAGTTTAATAAAATTAGGCGTGGTATAGCGATTAAACGACGTCGGATGCAGAGATTCCCATGGGAAAAATCAGTGTATGAAAAAAGATTCCACCCCATTTCATGATATTTACATGTGTAAAAAAATTAAAGTAATAAGCTTTTTAACAACGAATTAACTTTTTTATTTTATTTGATTTTAGTAGCCCTGACTACAAATAAGTTTGTTCGACCCTCAGTTTTCAGCACACATCAACAGAAATGTGTTAAGTGTAAGGACGGACCTGTCAAATGTGTGTTCATGGAAATATCCTCATTAAATTCACACGAAGAGTACACAAAAAAATATGTGTTTAAAATTTTTTAAACCTCATTTAAACGTTCCGAATGATATTCGCTATAGAGGTCGGTGTTTGAAAAATATTACAAAAATGTCACTAATGTATAAGCATGTCACCATTATGATCATAAAATATTCTAAAAAATTATTAATTTGAAATTTCTTTAAATATTTACATTGTATTCACTCTAAGCACTTATTTGACTTATTCCAACATTACCTTAAAAAATGTTTTTACAGAGTATTGTAAAAAGACCTACTTTATAACTTGCTAGTAGGCTACTTCTTTAAAAACTCAGAAAATAAGCGAGTTTGTGCAAAGCCATGAAACGTTTAAGTAAAAAAAGAATTTTAAGAAAAAAGACAAGTTCAAAACATCATAAAATACTTAACCAGTTAACTAAATACGTAGTTTATACATAACTCGTTTAGTAATGTGTAAAAAAACTATTAACACGTCAGTAACGATTCTACATTTCAACCCGAGAAGCGACTGTTATTAATTTCATCGTGCTCTAAAAATTAATATAGTTTTTTATATTAATGTGGGAAGCCGCATGTGTGAGTTTTGCAAATGGGTTTTAGAATTATAATTATTTTGATGACGACATATGATCATTTCAGTTTCAGGATCTGGTCGCGAGGCGACACTCTCCTCCGTGCAACTTTGCATTTCAATTTTTCTATTCACATCATGCTGAGATTAATTCTGCTATTGGTTCTATACAAAGAGTGGACATTTTTTTCCATCATTTTCGTTTTGTAATCTGAAGGTGGTCGTGATTATTTTTTTTCCATTTTCTTTTGTGTGCATTTCCTTCTTTATCAAAATTATTTTTCTCCCTCTCCCAAATAAAAAAAGAGACAGGAAAAAATCAATATGTATTTCAAAAAAACAAAAATTCTAAAATATATCCCTCACAAATGTTTTCACCGTTTTTTAATATTAATAAATAAATTTAAAATTAAAAAACGTAATAAAATTAAAATTAAAAAAAAGTAATAGCAGTGTTACCGGTAATGTATAGAATTCAGGCATTCTATAAAATGCCTAGTCTCTTTTGACAAGTATGAAATTACCATTCGAATAGTTAGGTTATGCAAGAGTTTAGCTTGGGCTTATATTTGAGCCGTTTGACGCCAAATGAAACTAACTAAAAACTTTCACGTTTAGTTATTATTATTATTGGTCTAACATAACATACAATCTATATTATACTGCCAGTAAAAACTAACGTTCATTGTTCGTGTAAAAATCACGAAAAGCTAAAATATCCAATAGCTACGCATAAATTCAAATGATAATTTTGATTGTATGTTCTTAATTTTTTCGACATATGAAAAAATGTTGGTTAGTCCCCTACGGCTTCAGACGACTCATTAGGTCAAAGAAAATTTTGTTAACTAACCTTAACTAACCTATACAATTCTATACAACATGTTATTTTCATACTTCATCAAAGGAGGCATGTCATTCTATACAATGTCTAGGCATTTTATACTACGCCCAAGTATTTTATATAATGGCTAGGCATTCTGTAAAATGCCTAGATTGTATACATCGCCGGTAACAGCAGCATTATATCAATACTACTTTTTCTAAAGTAATTAAAAATCAATCATCATATTGTGGTTAACCAGCTCATACACTTTTTATATGACAATATGATAACGTTTAAATTTACTTATTCCGAAAACAAATAAAACTAGTCAATAAAAATAAAGTATTTGTGCGTTCTCGTTCGATATAAAGGAAGAAATGGTCAAACGAACACGTATTTACGACCAAAAGTTCCAAAATTTTAAGAAATTCTTCATATTGTCTACTTTTGAGAGATCTTCAAATATAGTTCTAAGTTACTATAAAACAAAAATGACATTATATTTTTTTTTCTTCGGAAAAAAGCAATTTAAATCTTATATATCTTTTCACGTTTCATGACTGGAGAGAAAAAAACCAACTGAATATGCAATCGCCAATAAAAAAGGCAGACGAGGCATAAAGCATGGTACGGTATATGAAACAAGGGGAAGTTGTCTCATAGGTACGTTCGTGTAGGGGAAACGTCAAAAAGCCTATGAAAGCAATAGCATCAACAAAAAATAAATAAATAGAAGATAAAAAAAAATGGATTCAAAGAAGATGCTGATTCAAAAATGATCTCTCAAAACTTCTCATTGAATCGATTTTGCGGTATTCAAAAAGATGATGTTTGGCTTCATAACCAGAAAGAAGCCATATTGGAAAAATATAACCTAATATATTTTTTACTAGAAACACAAACTTCGATAGTTTATAATAAAAATCCGATAAAAACGCCAAAAACATCTATTGTACACGATATACAGTGTGTATATGTGTACGCAGTGTTTTTTGTATATGCATTGAGTGTGTTTTGAAACATTCCATGGGCTGACTTTAACATTGTTAATGATTCATAAGCACTTTCGGTTTAGTACAATAACATTTCGGATGAATCCCCTACATTTAATGCAATATTTACAGGAATGTGACTATAGATGTAATGCTACGATTCAAATAACAATAAATAACTAATTTTATACATGAATTCAATCCGAAGTTGTTATTTGTCTTTGACTTTATATTTGAATAATATTCAAAGAAATTGCAAAGCAATGTTTGAGATGTTCAAAATATGTTAAAGCCACGTCAACATAAACACAGACAAACACTGCTGTTCAAATACGTCTTTTCGAATACTGTACTCGAATTAACGATATGTCGTGTTTAATTCATAATTTGCCCACGGGACGATATGAACTACAATAACATGTATTTTTAATGTATCAAGCTTGACCATCTCGACCTTACCTTGCACATTATACAAAGTAATAATGTCAGCAATGCTTGAAAATTATAGAATTTATCTTGAAATTTGTCCAAACAAAAAACAGGAAACACTTGTTTTCGCAACGAGAACATTCCTAGAACAGAAACTCATTCGAGAATCTGACGAATTAATGTACAAGTTCTACAACTTGTTCTGCAAATGTTTGTCTATACGTTATGCTTCTCTTCCACAATAGTTCAAAAGTTGGCTTTTTTTTTGCATGAAAATTCAAGTTATAGTATTTGTTCTATTAACATAATCCTGGAGTAATATTTACTAAAATTCACATTCCAAAGGAAATCAGCACTCATACTATGCAAACAGTTATACTATGTTCATAAAGTTCTTTTAAAATCATAAATTATACATAAATTAAGGAGAACAATTCGTAGAATACAGTGAAACGATAGGGCTACTGTACACATCGAATTGCGCCATACGTGGTGCGTGGTGTACATATTGTGATAAAAATAGAGCTCAAGTCATTAGATGCACACAGCACAAATGACGTAATAAATGACGATCTAGCATGGCATATAAAAAGGAAATTTCGGGTGAGCTGTATGACCTATAGAATTTCTGCATGAAAACTAAACATTTGAGCTTTCAATTTTTGTGGGGGGGGGGGGGGGATAATATATATCTGTATTGGCGAAAAAAAAAACCAATTTCGTTAATTTAAGCTAAAATGTAACTGGATCAGTGTAACAAATTTTTGGGTAATTTACGAAAGCTCACACCCGGTGGTGCTTTCAGGAGGCTAGATTCGGTCAATTAACCAATCCAAAT
The DNA here is from genome assembly GCA_034695005.1 of Cryptops parisi. Taxonomy (NCBI): domain Eukaryota; kingdom Metazoa; phylum Arthropoda; class Chilopoda; order Scolopendromorpha; family Cryptopidae; genus Cryptops; species Cryptops parisi. Next base: position 12,637 of record JAQIWH010004829.1, read on the forward strand.
CGCATATTAAAAATTGTCAAAGAATATGTCTTTTACTAATTAAGCATTAGTTATAGTTTTATCTCCATGGAATGTAAAATTTTAAAATAAAAAATAAATAAATAAATTAGCAAATCATTTTTCATTGACGACAGCACAGTTTCTAATATTTTTTTTCTACAAAATATGAAGCTCTAATTTATAGGGTGTCCCAGTTGTGTTCCTTATTATAGTACTCGAAAAGTTAATATAATGAACATTCTGAGTTTTAGATATACAGTAATAACATCTTGAGGGGGTATTTTCAATGATGTCATTTTTACTGATTTTGAAATTAATTTTCTAGAAAATCGCATTGTTAAATTTCAAACAATGCTTCGCAGATATCAAGTCATATTTAGAACGTTGTAGACAAAAGCCCATATAATAAGAATCCACTGTTGTTTAATTTATTTTCAACAATCCAACTGGAAAAAAATAATTATCCAACAATATACCATATAAACTACCATACTGTCGCAGCACCTTCACTGCATATCAATTTTGCCATGCAGCAAAAGTGATTTTACAGTAGTTTTTTAGGAAACTTTAAATTCGTATTTAAATTAACCATTTAAACAACTTGATTCATTTTTGCTGCATAGCAAAAATGCATCAAGAATGATGTATGTCATTAGTATTTAGTATTTAGTATTATTGTTAGTATTTTATGAAAAACTCAGACTTTTTATTATATTAGCTTTTTGAGGAGCGGATGGGATGCCTTATATAGTTTTTATGCAGAAATTCTATAGGCCCTATACTAAAGTTTGTCCGAAATTTCTTTTGTCACATATAAGGAACTCGCATAAATCGAAAATTTCTTAGGATTTATGCGAGTTCCGTAAATGAGATTTTGTTATTATGTGATGTGGAAATTACACTCGAGAATCTTCGCTGCTATGCGATCTTGCGCGATGGTACCACGCAGTTGACTAGCCACTAGACTAAAAGCTCTTCCAACTGCTGATTTCCTTCCACAATATGCACACCACCTGTGGCACAAATACTGGTCTTCACGCTGGCGTCATGCTATGTAGTTTTTCAACTTTATGCAAATTTCTGTAAATACTTGGTTTTAAAAAATGTTGACTTCAATTTATGCATAGTCAGCGCATAGTAGGTCTACCGCAACCCTCGCATAAATTGAAGACTACCTGTATTGGTACTTTAAAACAAACATTTCCCCCAAAGGTGGTCGGATCAAACAACGACTCATGCAATCGACGTACATTTCTCGCCAAACGATGCCTCAAATTCAATTACTGTAGTACCTCACCCGCCGGTAGCATAAACCGGAAATGATGAGTATGTCCTTTCGCGTCGCACGAGCCGGTCGCAAAAGCGGATCAATGTATACCCTTTTCACTAAAACTGGGCGCCAAGTCCACTTACAACACACACACATTATTGTTTTGGTTATCGCAGCGCGAGCCTCCTCTATCTCCATCGAGTTTTCAACATAACATTAGGGGTGACCGGAAGCGATAATCTGTCATCGGATTTTATAATCTGCTGCGGTAGACAATCATCTTCGTCGACATTTCCGTATTGTAAACTATGTCTGCGGGCTTAACGGGCTTATGTGTTTGACACGCATAATACAGCGTTGACAATTTTTCTATTTCTTTTTTAGTGGGCTAAAAGGAGAATGTGATGCGGTGTACGTACAGTACATAGACTAGTTTATGCGGCGGCGCGTGGAAAACAATTTTGTTTTTAAAGGCGACGTTCAAAAATCCTTTTCGTATAAACCTCATAAAATTGGGTGCATTCTTTCGCCTCGAGCCATCAATCAATAATGGTTGTCGCTGTTGTTGCTTCTTTTACCAAGAGCGGAGTATATAGCTATACATATATGAAGGAGAGGGGGGTAGAGAGGTAAAACGCCATTTGCATTGACTTGGTCGAATATTTTCTCTTCATCCCCTCCCCCCTCCTCCCCCCAAACTCGTGCGAGAGCTCAACTTTAGCTACTGCCGTTTCGTCGTTGTTTCTTGATGCACTGTATAGTTTAGGGTAATTTCCTCGTTAAATATTTCATGGGGAGTTATAATGGCTCATTTTCGTTGTGAATGAACTCATTTCTGCTTTCCCAGAGGATGAACGAGAATCCCGTTCGAGCATTAGAGGCAACGATTTTTTAGTTGAAAAGAAATGGCGGGTTTACTCACAGCCTTAACTTAGAATAATGGAATAACATTTTCTACCAAGAGTGTGTTTTTTTCCCTCTCTCTTTACTTCTAATATTTATTTTGGCCATTTTTTTTTTTTTTTTTGCATTTTGGCTCCGAAAAACATCGAGGAAGAGTGCAATATTAATTTTTTTTTGTAAAAAAACAACTTTTTTTTTTCACTTTATCTTCTTCTAGTTGAAAAAAAAATGCTCAAAATACAAGTTAAATTTCTTAGTTTCGTTAATGCTAAAAAAACAATCCTCATTCGCCTAATGTTTTAACTTTTTACCATCTTCCAAGACCTACATTATACACACACACGCAAAAAAGAGTTAAGTAATACCGTTAAACATACCTTTAATTAAATAATTTAATTTTCAGTTGGCCTCAAACTGAATATTTAATCTTTCGCTTACGATTTTCATGCAATTGGTAACTTTTAACTGTTACTCACTCAGACGACAAAACAATTTCCGATCTTAATCCCTCGCTAAATAAAATATTCGACCATCAATTAAGCACGCAAACAAACGAATAAATCTTCGTTAATCCATCCAATAGAAATGATTCGATCGTCGATCATGCTCGAATCCACAGAGACATTTTGACAACCAGACTGATTATCGACCCAATCGATTCTTGTTGATTCTCATTTGCATGTATTTGAGTGAATTAACCAAATGCTGATCCCGTTGTTCACAAAACTAGCCACTGGAACAACGCGCTCAAGTTTCACGTACAATACGTATCCGATGCGAACTGTTGTCTTCTTTTGAAAAGTCGTCAAACATAAAGCTTTGCCTAAGGCGTGAAAAGCCGGCCACGAAAAAAAAAATAAAAGACCGAAAGTGAAAGAAAAGTGGAAAATGAAAAAAGAAAGTCAACTTTCATCTAGCCATCTCTAATCTCTGTTAATCTCCCGGATGTATGCTTCCAATCCTCCAGTGACGCGGAAGAAAGGCGATAGGCATCATATGCCACTGAACGTCAAGATGTTAATGGTAATGCACACCACTCAAGAAAATGCAGATTTAACTCTCTTGAAAACAGGATAAAAAAACAAACAATTTCAAAATTATTTTTTCTCTACGACTTTTCGTTACAAATAGATTAGTTAACATTATAGTAAGTATGTATA
>JAQIWH010004830.1:0-15968 GCA_034695005.1 Cryptops parisi
AACAATATCATACATTTAATACGTTTCTTTGTTTTCCCTAACCTAAACTGCAAAATAAACCAAGTACAAAGCAAATACCAACATCAGACTCGCCCCGGCTACAACAAGAAAAGACCAAAACGGGTAACGTAAACTAAAATATCAGCATGATTCATGGCAAATTTTAAGTTTATTACAGCAGAAACTAGTATCGAAATTTTTGGACTTATTGATTTTCTGTAATACTAATGGTTTCAGATACTGGTTTGCTTATATTATGTGTAATAACATTGCATAAGCGTGAACATGTATGACCGTTAGTTATTTTCCCATATTGGTACTTTTACATAAATTTAACAAACAAACCATACTTAACTAGTTTTTTGGGAGGTGGCTGCGCTACCCCTCACAAGCTGCATCAATGTTAATAATAATAACATTACCGTTTTTCTGAGTTAGACCTTAAAACGTGGGGACTCAACCGACAATAGGATCGTTTTTTCCTGATTGTGACTTGTCACTTGTGTCTTACTTAAAACGATATTTACATCAACTAATTAAACCAACCATGGCATATTAATTTTAATAACAAATTTTGATCTAGCATGTCGACACATTAACCACAAAAGTGCTTTTGTTCGTAAAAATCGACCGATAATTTTTTATTTTAGAAACAATTATTTTTAATTGGAGAATTTTTTCTTAAATTAACGTCTGATGGAGCTACACACTTACAGGAACGACAGCACGACAAAATTAAAAGCGTATAGTATATATATATTGTAGATCGTTCATTACTGCTTCATTAATTATAGCCTACATTTAATACGTTTTTGTTTGCCTTACTAAGCAAACTTGCAAAACCAAGCGATGCAACGTACAAACCGATAGCACCACAAGCGACACGAGAATCTAATGCAAGAGTACCCTTATATCGTTTATCGAATAAATAGCGTAGCCAGAAATATTAAAGTGAAGAATAGATCCAAAAATTAAAAAGACAATGGAGCAATCTTAGAGCTTGATATTTGAAACTGTGGATTGGGTTTTTGACAACCCATTGAAAGTTATCATAATACGTTTCTTTAAATCGTAACAAATTCACTACCCAAAATTAATATTGTTTAACAAGATTTTTAGTTTTTACCTTGTAAAGTAGACTCGTGTGCTCCCATTTTTTCTACAGTATTTTAAAGCGCATCTGTGTCAAGATATGACGTGTATGCTTACAAATTGTTTTGCACGGTTCGATTGTCACTTATCTAATCTCACTGCACCATGCAAATCGAAAGTTTGTATTCTTATTTTTAACTAATCAATAAAGTTTCGAATTGATAATTCACGGAATCCTTGCGTCCAAAGAGCACGAATTTTCTCGACATTAAAATACAACGTATGTTCGTCTGCCTGCTTAAGTATCTGCCTGATAGAATGCTTAGAGAATAAATAAATGAAATACCAATTTCACAGATAGATTTTCGGTTTCCGGAGTAAAATTGCCCTTCATACAACGAGCAAAATCACAATGAGTATTTTTAGTGACGCAAATAGAGAATCTTGTCGGCTGTTGACAACAACTCTTGTAGCATCTTTGAACAATTTTTTCAAACAGTAGATGTTTATTTTAGTTAGTGAACTACTGTAATTAATGATAAACTCTTACCTCTCAAGTGGTATGAAGTAAGTAAGTGGAATGTCCCACTGTTGAATATTTTAAGAATAATTAAGACACAAGTCGACTGAGGTGAAAGTGAGTGACTTTGTAATCATATGGGTTATTTGCGTTCATTACGTGAACTATTATAAAAGCATGTTTAGTTTAGTGAAAAATTTGTACGAATTCGCCATATTATATGGTAAACGCTGTTTATGGAACGATTTTTCCCATAACGAAAGTCGTTCTTGCACCAATTTTTAAAACGTAGGTGGTTAATGACCATTGTTGTTGTTGTATAAATACCCAAGATTTTATTTATTTTTGTCGTCTTTGATGTCTGTACTCTGCCCTGTTTTGTTCATTCATTCTACTTTTAGAATGCTGTATGCAATAAATAATTGAAAAGCTCGGGACAGTACTGGTCAGCTCCACTTTTTGCCGAAAACTTCAACGTATATAATTGTTTCGTTATTCTGCGTCACGAGGTGCATGAAACAGAAAATCTGATCAGATGACAGATATTATCATAGATGACGATTACAGTCACTGTTGGGTGCATAAGCCAAGTTAGCTGTGGGACAGCACTTTTTTATTCGCTGTGTACTTATTTTGGAACAAACGACAGACAGCTTCATTTCACATTTTTCTTTACTGTGATACGTTTGTTACCAGTAAACAATCGATCTTTTTTTAGACGTACATCATAAGTTCTTTAGTAGTTGAAATAATATACGACAGTTGGGTTCCACGTCACATTTTTGGTACTTTCCGGTTATAGCGGGGCTCTTTTGATGTTGTATTTGTTGTATTTGTAGGTTAAAGTTAGGTTAGGAAAAACAAAGAAACGTATTAAATATATTATTTTGTTTTTTTTAACCTAACCTGCAAAATAAACCCATAACCAAGTACAAGCAAACAGCAACATCAGGCGGGCCTGGCTATAACCGGAAAGTACATTTTTTTCTACTGTTATTTTTTTAACAATAGGCTCACCATTTACTGTAGTATGATTCCACGTTGAACGTTCTTTAACAATAGCACGTTTCCACGTTTTTTTAATTTTAATTACTTCCAAATATTTTTCAGTTTTCAACAATTGCCAGCTTGCCAGACGTGGTGAAGTTGTTGCTGCCGACGAACATGCCCGTCTGTTCGAAACGAACGCCTCAACATATTTGCTGGTAAGTTAACGAAACTTGGCAACGAAGAATCGAGTCCTCTTAATGAAATACGTCTTTAGAATTGTCGAGCAATAACATGACATTCAGTCTTAATTTAATTGTTCATATGTTGTAGTTGATATTTAAGAGGTTTTAGATTAATGTAAAATACGTTGGTGTGTTTCATTTTTTATTTAATATTTTAATTTCTCTTGTTTTTCATTGTTAGGTTTGCAAGTTGGAAGATCCACGATACCACGAGCGAAGGAATGGGCGAGAGCCAGTAAAGAGATAAGTGAACAAAAATATTGATTACATTTCTTTTATAAATATATAATCGCCCTTAGATTACATACTTTAAATTTATCATAAATAAGAACTTGATTGGTTTTCATGAACAAAACCAATTTTTGGCTACATTAGTGAGAGCTGCTTTTCGTTTTGGTGATTGCTTGTACATTAACGGTGTATTATAAGGTATTCAAATTTTACACCATTCAATGTGATTGGTGTCTTTCAATGTACAGTAAATGATAGTCTGTGTATTCATAACCCAAGTTATCTAGCTAGCCATCTAGTTGAGTAAAACCATGACACGAAACTAAGTTTTAAAAAATTAACCAAGGATAAAAAATAATCTTTTAACAAGTCAGTCTTATTACCTCATCATTGATAAATCGAAGATACTTGAGATATTTAATTTATCTTAATTGGGCGACTTGTCCAAGTTTCAGTATGCAACTTGGATTAATTTAATAGGGTGCGTGTTCCAAATGAAACAAAAGAAGTTTAATTTTGCTTTATTTTGATTCATTTCATTTATCAGAAACTTTATCAAACTGTTTTCGACTGATAGTTTTGCTAAAGAATACTTCATTCCGTAAAGTGTAACATTAAAATATTTTTGGAATCGAGAAGTATATTGAAATGAAAACCTTAATTTAATTTAAAAGACAATACCAACATGTGTTTGATTTTTGCATTTAACCATCAGCTGAGAATGTAATGTGAATCTGTAGTAGCTCGTTTCCAACAAGTCGAGTTAGTTCAAATTGTTGGTAGTTTCGGTCACACTTGAATTGTAGTTATGGTTGATAAATTGTATTGGTCTCTTTGAACATGATTTAACTAGCTCGTTTATTACCGACAATTCATCTCACTGGATTTGTCATTTCGGCTAGTGGTTCGATTTTTTTCGATGTTGGTCCTAATTTGTTTTTGTTTGCATTCACGATTTCGTCATGTTGTGATCGGTTTTTCTAACGTTGACTATGGGTCTACATTCAGTCGAACACCGCCCGAGTTCCGTTCTTCAACGATGGCAATTTTTATTTGTTTGATTAACAACAAGGTTCAGTATGTGCAGTATACAAAGCTTTGCCTAGGGGAAGGGGGGGTTTGCTGGATTAAAAGTTTAACCATAAGTCATGGTTATATTTTTCAAATACTATACTTATACAATGGGTACCAGTGTTCATGGGTATAACCCCCGGTTTGGGTCAGTTAAAACAAAAAATGTACTCAAAATGTACTTGTGTATGACACGATGGTTATACGTAGTATAGTACTTGCAAGTAGTGATTTGTTTTTAGATTTGAGCCGTCTGAAGCCAATTAACATTAGAACCTATGCTGAACCAGAAGTTATTTTTGCCTTATATGACTGTCATGTGAACAATGAATGTTAATTCGCATTGTGAATGAAATCTAGAATGGGTGAATGTTCTGTTAATAATAAACGAACACGAAAATTTGTAGTTAGTTCTCTTTGGCTTCAGACTGTGGGTATTCAGGTTATAGTTAATCTATTTTATTTACCATTTAAATTTTTTAATTCAAAGTGATATAGACTGACAACTTGTCAGGATAGCCAATCTATATTCCAGAACTATATTCTGTCAATAATTTTGACTCACATTAAATTATTAAACTTATTGTATTTAGTATTATTCCGCTTTGACTTCACTTCAACTTTAATGTTTCCTTTTATACTTTACTAACTCAATTTATCTATATAGCTTTAATATTATCTAATTAACCAACCTGATTGCCACAGTTGGGTTCGGGTACGTGATTCCTGTTGTCTTGGTGTACTCAGTGATCAGTCGTTTACAACAATTAACAAATTTATTTACAATATAACCAATAAATTAATTAAACAAAGGTTAATGAGAAAATGTGTATGTATCTTCGAATTTGGATTGATACTCCTTTTGCTTTCTTCAGCATTTTAAAACAAATATAAAAAGATTCCAATTTAAATTAGTCCTTCTCAGCACATAAAATCGGTCGTTAGATAAACTTACATACTACAATAATTTCTACATGAAAGTTATAATAAATACCCCCTGTTCGAATATTAACCTGTAGCTCTGTTCCTATGTTTTCTTTATGGTCTAAACAATTAAATGTAATAACTAATTTCACTTTGGAGCCTCAATTCGTATGTTACACAATCATAACAACCATTTCATAAAATTACTATTACACCCTGGGTTGCTCATGGTTTGCTCATACCGTTTTGTTGATCGTGGGTTGTCTCCCGTAGTGGTTCCTTTTCTCGTACATCTATTCATCACTGGACTCCTTTGGCATCCCGGGTCTAGTTTTAACGCATCATAGATGTTGGGCCACACTTGTTGGTAGCCATCTCCTAGTTCCCCTTTTAATACTTTATTTCATCAGTCTCCAGTCCTTTGCATCACCCGTACTATCATCACGTCTAAACTTAACTCATACTTGTCTCGTGGTCGAACGCCTCTCTCTCTCCAAAACAGGAGATGCAGAGGACTTCCAAAATTCAGAATCACTTCCAAAATTTTTTCTTCTCCTCCCACTCACGTGAGACCAATCGCCGTGCTGCAGATTAAATCTCGTATACAGTTTCTAACCATTCTTCTCAAAGCCAAAATGTACATTTAAAACGTAAGTTCAGTTTTCTCCGACGTCCGGTGTTTGAGCCCAATTTTCATTTGATATTCGGTTCTGAGTGTCACCTGAGCCAACCAAGAGGAAATTTTCTACCAATTTCTAATGACAATTTAGAATAAACATGAAATTTACTTTTTCAATTAGAATCCAATAACAATGATTTAAAAAAAATATGGGTTTTCCGGAACCCTACAAGACGGCTCAATTAGTACCTGCAAATAACGTTTCATCCAAAAGTACAGGGCCTGCAAATAAACACATTCTTTATTTTATATTTAAAGTACAGTGCCTGCAAATAAATACATTCCTTATTTTATATTTTTAAGTGGATTGTAAATATATTAGCAAATGAACTGATTCTGCTCTCAAAAGCACAGCGCACATGCTAGATCGCGGTGCATATGACACCAACAGTGTCATATGCTTTCATTAAATCCGTAGAAAGAAGAATAGTGTTAAGACAATTTTGTTTGGCACAAAGTATGTGATCATACATTTTTTGGATCATTTTTACTGTGAACTTTCCTTTCTTAACTTCAAATGTTGGAATCGGTAGAGTTAACCATTTCCTTTACTTCTCCTTTCCTTTACAGAGAAGTAAAGGAACTTAGACAAATACGGAACCCAAGCCACTGGTCTAAAGGAAGAAACTACATCCACTGGGCTAGCCTTATTTTTTATTTATTTTTTATTTCAAATGTTCAACATTCAATTTGGAACAAATTAATACACAAAACAGTCTAATACTTACATATAAAAAATTATACAATAAAAAAGTAAAATATATAGGTATAATAGAAGCCATAGAGGCTTAGAAACGTGTTAAGTTGAAGATAAAGCAGAAGTAAATGGAACTTCATCTTCACTTACTTCTAAAATTATCAAATAAATGTATCATTTTCACGTTACATTACAACGATTGGGAGCAAAATCCTCGTAGTTCAGTGTTGTTACTCATGATAATTTGGCCAGTTAAATAAACAGGTCCTGATTCCTGAAGCAAACGAAATATAACCGAGAACTTCTCAGTTTTGACGGTCTGTGGTTTGCTGTATTCTCTTGGCCATCGAGGATGGTCCAGCGTCTTTGGACGAGGGTGGACTCGCTGCAAGAGTAACTGGTTTTGCGGAATTTTTCGTTGACATGCGCTTCGTTGACTTAGGTGGAGTAGAGAAAGGTGACTGACTACCGGTCTCGTTAAGTAATACCACTGGCTAAAACTGCAACGATCGTTTTGACTCGTCATCGTTGATTCGAAGATTTAGGCCATTGTTGGTTCGTTGGCTCCATGGTTTGCGGTACTTTTCATAGCCTCACAAAGTGTTGTGGCAAAAGGTAGTGAACTCCTGCAGGAGTAGCTAGTGTCAGAAGAAATCGCTACATTGAGAATTAAATTGAAAATAAAATATTTTTTGAACTTCATTCAGTATGACAATAGGATGTCATTCGGATGAAATTTTTCGCCAAAACAACAAACCATTATTACCTATCATTTTCTAAATTTTCTAGCAAATATCCGCGTGGCTTCGCACGGTGAAGTGTTGGAGGTGGTACCACCCAACCTAGTTTTTCACTGCGTATGAGAATTAAAAAAGTCTTTAAACTTTAACATAACAATAGGGTGATGTCATTTTGATGAAATGCTTGCCAAAACCACAAAAATAAAATAAATCGCGAAAATTAAATTTCAGCAAACATCGGAAAAAAATTTGTTTCGTTGATCCGTCATAATTGACATCGAAATGTGGTTACAAGTATGGTACTGTATATGCGAACCGCAATATGATTATTGAATGCGAATTTATGATTCTGTAAACGCAACTTGTTCCAATTCCGTCGCTTTAACCAGTGTATTTCACATTTGTTAAATCATAAACGAAATGCGCGTCATTAGGGCTGTTACTTATAAAGCAGCTAGTTATTTTTTATTTATTTTTATTTTCACAGCAAACGATCCAACAAATCGAACAGTAACAGAAGTCATATATACAAAACTCTATAAAAGTAGTGATAAAACACAAAACATTAACAAAAATTTACACAAAACCATGCAATAGAATAAACTAACAAGGCTGTAATTAATGATTCCACAAGATATGCTTGTAGAGTTTTCTATCAAATTTTGCAAACATTCTAGATCAAAAATTTTTAAACTTCTAAATTAGTATTTACTTCTACTTCTAAACTTTTAAGTTAAATTAGTATTGTGTTTTGAAATGAGTCCTTCACTTTTCAATGAGACTTATTATTTTTTATTACAAAGCATGTGTATTTCACAACTCGCTTTTTAAACGTCTTCATTCCCATGAAAAATCTATATAAGTATCTTTCACAAACAAAGGGGAAATTTGTTTTCATTTTGTCATAATTTCTCGTTATCTTGTCGTTTTTTTAATTATGTCAAGTCATTTTTTTTCAAATTGTTCCAACGCCTAATGTTTTTATCAATCTTCAACCGAAACTACCTCAAGGATCTTTTACTTTTTTGATCAAAAACAAAAATAACGCCATTGCAATAAAATGAACGAGTCGTTCGAATCTTCAAGTTTTATTTTTAACGTAAAATTTAAAAAATTCCCTACCCGAAAATTCCCGTTTCTTTTTAACGTTCATGATAATTTTGCAATTTTGCAAAAACGTAAAAAAATTTTTTTTGATATAATTTCCATATTTCACTTTTTATAAAAAATAAACGGTGGTGTGATGGTGGTGAGCTTTAATTCGCTCTTCGTGTGCTGATGTGAAGTTTTCCTCTTCTATGGAAACAGAAACAGGCCAATGACATGCGTGTCCTTAACAAAAAATACGTAACATCTGCCGAGCTTGACGTCGATGTCCCGACGAATTCTGTTGCCCAATGTTGGAGTACTCCTCCAGTAGCAAACGCCCAAAGTTTGGGTCACCAAAGCAATGTTGGTCGATGTTTTGAACCAATGATGCTGGAACAGTGTCTCATGATGTTATCGCCGTCGCTGAATAAAAGACAGGAAAAAAATTTTAAAAATCACTTTATTCTTCGTTAAGTTTTCTTCCGGATTGGGAATTATTTGAAATGTGAAAAACGAGTGGTATGTAGCCTTATTGGATTTTTTTTTAAGCGATGTTTCTTTGTCGAACGAATTGGCTATTTTATGGCTGTCTATGGTTTGCGTTAGTTTATATACCACAAACCTTCGGAGATGGTGCAAAGTTTTTGGACGAGGGTTTCGAGACAATGACGAGTGTTTAAGAATTTGTGTTTACTATTTCTGCACTTTATAAATTCTGATGAATATGTAAATGATTTTTATACGATGCGTGGTTACAAAATGAAGGCAATGGTGACAGAAAAAAACCCGCTACATTGAGAATAAAATTTTAAAAAATAATTTTTAAACTTCATTCAGCATGACAATAGGATGTCATTCGAATGAAATTTTCGCCAAAACAACAAAATTAACAGACAATATAGTGACCCTGACTGGTTTTGTCCAAGAAGATCAAATCAAATTTTGCAGTGTATCTATAAAAAACAACCTATTCGTTATGTGGATCATCGTCATCAACGTCCAACACGGATGAGGTACGAGTTCATATAGTCAGTCCGTAAATCCAACTTCCGTTGAAAATCGTAGTTTTGTTGGATAAATTTTCATCAGGAGTCTAGGAATTTTGCATTTCCTACATATTTCTTAGCAAATACCCTCGTGGCTTCGCCCACGCGCGGTGAAAGCGTTAGAGGGGTGTGGTACCTTTCAACCTCGAATTTCACTGCCCAATATAAATAAAGTTAAAAAGTCTTTTTTAAACTTTATTTAACATAACAATAGGGTGATGTCAAACTTAATCAAACTTGAACATGTCATTCTGAAGAAATGCTTGACAAAACCACAAAAATTTCGTATTCTGATTCTTGTAATTTGTAACGCAACTTGCACCTATCCTATCGCTCGACCCAATAGGTCACCTCACTTTTGTTCAAACTGGAAGTCACGTCAACGCAAGATGCGAGGCATTTTTTGGAAGCATCTATTGAAAGATTGTTGCAATTTTTTCCAAGTGTTTCTAACTTTTTACTATCTTTAGCTAAAACTTCGCTCCAGAATCCTTCAAGTTGATGATCAAAAACGAAAATAATGTCATTGCAAGAAACAAGCCATTTTTTTTTTCGAATCCCGTGGGGGTGGCGATTGCTGTGGGTGAGTTGATTGCTGTAGGTGGGTTGATTGCTGTGGGTGATGTTGATTTCCAGAAACTGTAGGTGCGTTAATTATGTTGATTGTTTTTTGTTTATGCCCAAACGGGGGCACTTGGACACGTTTTTTTTTTTTGGGTGCTTGTATAATATTGAATCCGATGCCGAACGTTTCTTTAGCTGACTCATGTTATGTGTCGATATACAACAGATCGACAATCGGTCGATATGATATACAACAATCGGTCGATATACAACAGATTCACTTTATTTAAAAGCAACCCAACTTCCAAATGTTTCCAACTTTCTACCCTTAACTAAAACTTTGCCCCAGAATCCTTCAGTTTGATGATCAATAACGAAAATAGTGTCATTGCAAGAAACTGAAGTTTACTGGACGAGTAGTTTGGTGATAGTTTCGATTTTTTCAGATCTTTGTCATTGAGCGTTCCTAATCAAACTGATGTTAATGGTGGTCTAGTTTGAGTTTAGCTGGGTCGTGATTAATAGAATTTTTTGACAACAGTTAAAAGTGAATCGTTGAGTTATTGGGTTAATTGTGATTTCGATGATCGGTCCATCGGTCATTTCGATGTTTTTGCATTATCGTTAACGAGGGTAGGCTTCCTGCCGGAGTAATTGGTTTTGCGGACGTCTTCATTGACATAAGCTTTGTTGACTTTGGTGGAATTGAGATAGGCGACTCTGCTGGTCTTGCTAGGTAACCACGGGCAAACCCTGCAACCATGCAGTTTTAGCTCTGCGTCGTGGGTTTAATGTTTTCTCTTGCCCAAGTCGTGGATTAATTTTCATCAGGAGTCTGCATTTTGCATTTCCTACATATTTCCTAGCAAATACCTACGTGGCTTCGCCCACGTGGCAATCCAAATTTGCAACTTCATTTTACAATGTTTTCATGATGTCCATTACTACACTGCAAATCCATGGCAGATTACTGGTGTATATTGTGATAATTTCCTGCTTTATAGGGGCAAACCTAATGACTTTAATCAGGTTAATCTTATGGTGAAAAAGGATCTTGAAAATATTAATGAATAGTATTCGAGAAGGAATATGAAATTGAACCAGGATAAACTTTAGAAACAGTACATTGATAAGCACTCAAATGATAAAAAATTTCTTGAAGCTAGAGTTGAATTAGTCACAGTGGCAAACTGAAGTGATTGAAGTACAGGAATATATTTTCCAAGCTAATACGGAATACAGAGAGAGATTAGGGTTCCAAATCCAGTTACATCTTCACCTTGGCAACAACAACACTATTTTTAACAATAGTTACAATCTAGATAAAAAATATCTATAGAGTAATAATAGCAACAACTCAGTTTGGTTGGCACAACAATTCATTCACAACTCTCTTTCCGACGAAATTTGTAATTATATCAAAAACAATATTAACACCAACAATCGTATAGGATTACAGGTCCCAGACCAAGTCTCCTAACACTCTAAATGTTTTGACGCATGAAGTGGTTTTGTCAGTACATCTGCTAACATCTGATCAGTTGACATATGACAAGCATTAATCCACCTATTTTCCTGCGTTTCTGACGAAATGATAACGTATATCTATATGTTTTGTTTATCATGAAAAACCGAATTGTTAAACAATTTTAAAGCTCCCCTTTTATCATTATACACTGTAACCATCTTTTCGTTTGACGGACCAATGTGCTGTAGCAAACGGCTCAAATGAATCGCTTTTTTTCCAGCTTCCGTTATAGCCATATACTCTGCTTCTGCACTACTAAGCGCTACTGTTCTCTGCTTTCGTGCTTTCCATGTTATTGCAGCGCCTGCAAAGACGAACACATAATCCGTATACGAGCGACAATCCACTGGGCAACCACCCTAATCTGCATCAGCATAACCTAACAATTTCACGTCAGAATTCTGATAAGTCAACTCATGATCGATGGTTCCTTTAAGATATCTGAGAACACGCTTTACAACTGCCCAATCACTTTGATCGAACGCATTGTTAAACTGACTTAAGCGCTGCAACAGTATAAGCGATACCAGGACGAGTGCTAACCGCCAAATAGTTTGAACAACCCACCAGTGCTTGATATTGATGCTTTTTCATAAACACTGTGGTCACTATCTCAGGTTTTTTAAATTTCACATTTCCGTCCATTGGCGTTGCTATGGGTTTGCATTCAGTCATATTAAAGCGCTCTAATATCTTAGCAATATACGTCGCTTGAGACATGGAGATTCGCATTTCTCCACTCGTTTTAAACTGGGTGAATGCAATTCCTAATGAGTACGAAAGAATTCCAAAATATTTTGAGTTTGATGCGCTTGCCAAGTCTACTTTCAGTTGATCTAACGCACTTTCATTGTTTGACCCCAATAATAAATCATCTACATAAATAGCAAGTATAATTAGAATACCATTCTGATTATGAAGATACACGCATGGATATGCATTTATTGAATTAAAACCAAGTTGAGTAAGTTTTTGATGCAGCTTAATGTATCATTGCCGACTTGTCTGTTTGAGCCCATAGATTGCTTTTTGTAACTTGCAAACTTTATTCTCTTTACTTAAACAACTCTTCCATCTACGAGCTGTTTTAAGCATTTCAGCAAAAAATTTTAATGTTCCTGTTTCAACCTCCGTAATGATTCTGCTTAAAGACTCGTCCAACAATTCAGGAGTACCCATACTAACAACTAAATCTATATCTCCATTAAGGAACGCTGTCGTTACATCCATATGATGCATCATGAAAGTTGTCCCGCAGCAATCGCCATCACTTCGTATAGAACTTGCCTGGCCACTGGCGCGAACGTTTCTCTGTAGTCTACACCGCTCTGTTGTGTGAAACCCTTATCAACTAGTCGCGTTTTACGCCGTTATAATGTTCCATCAACTTTAAATTTATTACATAGAATCAAGCGAGAGCCAACAACTTTTCTAGCATCTAGATTAGCTACGATGTCCCACGATTTATTTTCAATATGAGACAAAATTTCACTTTGAATGGCCTTTCGCCATTTTTCAGCCTGAGAACTTGTTAGAGCAACCTTTGGAGAAATTTCTGCTATTCCTGCAAAATCATAAGCCATATCACCAATATGCTCTTCTAAGTCCGGATTGGACTTCTCATTAATTTGAGAGGACTGACTCGAATGAAATTCACGCGCTGCATCTTTATGCAATAACTCTGTTGCTCGTGGATCACTCTTAATATTCGAAATCATAATGTAAACCTTTCGCGGCCTACCACGTTGTCCAGTTTTTAACTGACGGTCTTCCTAGACTTTTCTTCATGAATAGGTCAGCTGTCTGATTATCGTCAATAACAAAGTTGATCTCCACTTTGTAGCAAAGAGTTCTTGGAAACAGTCACCCGTTGAGGGCTACTTGCTGACTCCAAACTATCGTTAAGATGAATTCGCAGAAATTCATAGGTTTGAATATCTTCTAACACATTCTTTGTACGCTTTCGCATATAAAGAATAACCAATAACCAATATCTCAGAATAACCAATCAATATACATGGTTTGACTCGAACATCAAACTTCTTTTCCAGGTGATTCATGTAAACAGAATGCAATTTTTATGCAACGATTGTTTCATTTTTTTTTTGGTTCAAAGTAAAATAAAATAAATAAAAATAAATGAATAAAATAGCTTTTGCCATACACAAGACTCACAAACGGTCGATTTATAACAGGTCCACTTTTTTTTAAAAGCAACCCAACTTCCAAGAGTAACTTTCTACTACCCTTAACTAAACCGCTCCAGGATCCTTCAATTTGATGAATAACGAAAATGTCATTGCAAGAAACTGAAGTTTATTGGACAAGTCGATTTTTGCAAATCTTTGTCATTGAGTTTTCCTATTACAAACAAGTGTTGATGATGGTTCAGTTTAGCCGGGTCATGGTAAATTGACCCAGCAAAAAACTATTTGGTATTTTTAATCATTCTTGTTCGTTTAATTTTTTTTCCGGATTGGGAATTATGATGTGAAAAACGAGTGGTGTGTAGGGTTATTGTTTTGTTTTTAAGCAGTGTTTCGTTGTCGAGCAAATTGGCCATTGTTTGACTGTCTGGTTTGCGGTACGTTCAATAGCTTTGCAAAGATGGAGAAGAGTTGAAGCACGAGGTGGTGAACTCCCTGGAGGAGTAGCTGGTTTGCGGACGTTTTCGTCGTTTGCATATACTATGTCGTTGTTGGTGGAGTCGAGATGGGTTAACTTATTTCAATCGCCATCGCACGAGGATGCTGGTTCCTCTATGTTGGTTTTTGTGGATTGGATGTTACCGTTGTGGAAGTTAACGCTGTAATGGCTGCTGCGGCTCGACGCGATGATGAGCGTCCAGGAATTCGTGTTTACTAATCCTGCACTTGACAGATTTCGATAAATGGGTCTTCTTTACCGTGCATGGTTATACGCATCTCGGCTAGCTGACGTCCCATTATGGAAACACTGTCGTCGTAACATAAACAGGTAATGCGGTTGCAAGCATTTGTTGAACAAACGTTTCTTCGGATGAACTCTGCTCAGGCTTACTACCAGTCAGACTGGGATGAAAAGAAGAAAAAGAACTCGATGGTTTTAGGGATCATGTGACTATGGGTATTCGGGTAGTTTGTAGTGGGATTTGTAGCAGGGTCGGGTTTTCGAGTAGTCTGCGCGCTTCTTAATACATTAAAAATCAACATTTTGGGATGATTTTGTCATTTTCAATTGTCACGTTGTGCGGCTTTTGTGATGGTTAATGTTTCTTGAAAACTCGTTAACTGAACTCGTTTAAAAATAGTTATTTAACCAATTTATTCTGTACCATCCAGTGTTAATTACTTAAAATGTAAAATGTAAGGCAATGGTGTCAGAAGAAAAACCACTACATTAGAGAATAAAAATTTTAAAAAATTTTAAACTTTATTCAGCATGCCAATAGGATGTCAATTAACAAAGACAACCGGACTGGTTTCGTCCAAGAAGAAATCAAATCAAATTTTGCAGTGTATTCAAAAATACAACCAATTCGTTATGTGGATCATCGTCATCATCAACGTCCAACACGGATGTGGTACGAGTTCATATAGTCAGTCCGTAAATCCAACTTCCGTTGGGAATCGTAGTTTTGTTTTTTATCATTATGTTGGTTTCGGATTCGTTACACGATTCTTGTAACTTGTAACGTAACATGCAACTTGCTTTATCGTTCGACCCGATAACGTTCACTGTTGTTAATCAAAAACGAAAGTCACGTCGACGCAAGATACGAGGCATATATTTTTGGATGGTAAACTCCCAGCTGGTTTGCAGACGTCTTCGTTGTTGGAATATATGTTGTTGTTGGTGGAGTTAAATAAATGAATAAATAGTTTTTGCAATAAACAAGTGGCTCGATCAATATACAACTGATTCGCTTTATTTAAAAGCAACCCAACTTCCCAAGTGTTTCTAACTTTTCTATCCTTAACTAAAACTTCGCCCCAGAATCCTTCAGTTTGATGATCAATAACGAAAATAGTGTCATTGCAAGAAACTGAAGTATACTGGACGAGTAGCTTGGTGGTAGTTTCGATTTTGTCAGATCTTTGTCATTGAGCGTTTTTAATCAAACGGATGTTAATGGTGGTCTAGTTGAGTTTAGCTGGGTCGTGGTTAATTAAACTTCTTGACAACAGTTAAAAAGTGGATCGTTGAGTTATTGGGTTAACTGAGTTCGATGGAACGGTCCGTCGGTCAATTCGGTGTTTTTGCTTTTTCGTTAACGAAGGTGGACTTCCTGCAGAAGTAACTGGTTTTGCGGACGTCTTCATTGACATAAGCTTTGTTGATAGGCGACACTGCTGGTCTTGCTAGGTAACCACGGGCGAACCCTGCAACCCAGTCCGTGAATCCAACTTTCGTTGGAATTTGTATAGTGTAATCTTTTATTGTATATGATTCTATAGGACTGATTCCAGTAATTTATAACGCAACTTGCACCAATCCTATCGCTCGACCCGATAATGTTCACTTTTGTTAATCAAAATCTGAAGTCACGTCAACGCAAGATACGAGGCATTTTTCT
>JAQIWH010004831.1:0-15968 GCA_034695005.1 Cryptops parisi
ATCCCTGTAAAATTTAAAAGTGACGAAAGAGCAAAGCGACGAAAGACGGGGTGACGGAAATCGGGGTATGCCTGTATACAGTAATATCAAAATATTATTACACAGGATGCTGAAAGATTATCTTTACACATCACATTTTTTTAGTACTAAGGTTGTAAATATTCTTTTTAGATACCCTGTATATTTGTAATATTTTTTTCTTGTAGTTTTCAGAAAACAAGACAATGTGCGAACTACGATATAATGTCATTAAAATGTTGGTTTCCAATCGTCTTACTTCCACTGATGTTGGAATATCGGTTTGGAATTTCGCTTTAGTTAAGAGGAGTCAACTCCTCACGGTTAGTAGTAAAATATAACTATTCGTATATCACGTGATTAGTTATGTTCATTTTGTGGAATATTTGTTCCGAAAAAATGGATATACAGTAGGATGCTTAATCATTAGATTTGTTTCTCGTTTTAGATCAGTGGAACAATGGTGACATATCTTGTCATTTTATATCAAACTAAATAAAATACTAAAATATAGTTTTTCAACAAATAATCGATTTTTATTAATTAATTTTATTGAATAAAATATGTAGCTTCATTTTCACATAAATAGGTACACAACTATTTGTACAATGTTTAATGTGTAAACTTACACCACGTATACAACTGTATGTAGTAACACAACAACTTATATTGGAAATAAAATGTTCAAATATTTCAAATATCATTTCTAAATATTTAAAAGCTTCAAATAAAATCATAAACATCAAGATATACATTTAAGATATATAGTTTAAAACCAAATCGCCTATATCGAGAACTTCTTGTGTACGAGTTTTAATTTTTGCGAGTTTTTTGTTTGTTTTTTGCAAAACGTAAAGTAAAACGTAATCGCATGAATCGAAGACCTGATTCTAATTTTCAAGTATAGTATTGTAAAATTTCAATTATCATTCGTTTCCTAGGATTGATTTAATTTGTTTGTTTTTACAATCTAAACAGTTAGATGGCCATTTGCAATAAAAAATGCGAAATATTAATTCTGTCAAGTGAGATTCACGCTTTAAGAAAATTGAAACAAATGTGAATTGCACTTAAATTAACCATTGTTTTTATTTGCTCAAGTGTGAGCAACGCTTTGCTTGAATACATGTGGTATTAAGCACCATTAAGTGGAGTAATGTTAAATATTTATTTTTTTCCTAAAAAATTAATAAAAATATCGATGGATTTCTTTGATCAACAGCGCTATTAATCTTGACGATATTAATATCACATAAGCATAGTAACCATTTTTTTGATAAAAATATTTTAATGTAAGTTAGTTTCTATTTGTTTTGAATATTACGAGTGTCAAATAAATTTGCGGCTATTTTTTTATCTCAATACGAATTCGATTACAAATAAATGAGAAACATATTTGACAGGTTTTGTTCGTAACTGTATTTCTAATGTATTAAAACTTTGGATTTCTATTATTACTATAAAACTGCGTATTGCTATAAAACTGATGACTTCCTGCGTAGGGGAAGTCATCAGTAATTAACACTAACCAAAAGTGATACTATCAATGGATTGCATTAATGGAATTGAACTCGCAATATACACATCGTCTCAGCGACAATGGCATATTACCTTGCCGATTAGTTGTCTCGGTAACTATCAATAACGATAACAGTTCAAATCGGTTTTCTCAACACGTTATAAATCATTCGAAAGTACAGTCATCCCTCAACCAATCGAATCACTATAAGGGGTCGTATTGATTCATCGTTAATGATGACTGAAGACATTTTGAACGTCGATTGAGTACTATTTTAGTGAATATTAAGTTTTTGCGCAGTTTAGAGTATGGCGTTAAAACGTTAGAATTCGAGTAATGTCCACTGTGTTGCAACGTTTCAACCAACCTGAGTGAAAGGTACCAGTTTACTTATTTCATCAACAAGATTATTCAGATCTCTAACCATATAATACAGAGATCTAACTACTTGAGCATTAACTTGAACTTTCAATAGCATCAACCAAAAAAATTAACCTTCTAAAACAACATTCTAAACAATTGGTCAACTGAAACATCAGCTTCTTAGAACATCAACTAATGACCCTAAACATATTGTTGTGTCTTCACAAATTTCAATTTTCTTTAAACAATAACGCAGAACAATAACTTCCTTAGTAGAAAATCAAATTTTGACATAGCCTTTCCAGAATATCAACCAGTAGTCATGAATACTTTCTTGTGCCAATATTCCCATAAAATATGAATATCAACCATTGGTCATAAATATCTTGTTGTTATCACTATCATGTCTTCAAACGTGTCTGAAAAACCAGACAAGTTGAAGGACCCACCTACAAATTTAATAAGCAAGAACCTGAAAAAATCCAATCAGTTGGGGGCAGAGATTACTAAAAAAATGAAGTTTACCTTGAACGTTTTCAAAGTGTTATTTTGTCTTCATGGTATCCAATTCTTGAACGAAGAACGTTCTTTCTGTCAGTTCATTTTGCCATTAACGGTTCATTTTCTGTTATTAATCTACTTTTCGGTGATGTGTTTCGAATGCATTCGGTACGACCTAACGGCTGACTACTGGACTTTCGTTTTGTCATCAACCATTAAACAGATCATCGTCGTTTACGTAGTCTTAATGTTGTTTTGGAAACACTCAAAGATTCGTAACTTTTGCCAGGAATTTTCCGAAACACGCACAGACATTCCACGATTGGTCAGAAGAAAAATACAAAACAAAATTTTGCGTTTTTTAGGAGTTGCCATCTTGCTAAACTTTCTTTACAGTGCTTCGGATTTTGCGTCCATGGTAATTCTGGCAAACGATCCAAAAGAGGTATTCATTCTCACCAACATCTACAAACTCCCACCGTCCAATGTGAGTTTTACCCTGTTTATGCTCATGAACACAGCTGTCGACTCGACCGTATTCTACTCAGAGAACACGTTCTGTGTCGTCATCATCTTTTCTTGCTTCGTATTTCAATTTTGCAGTTCGTCTTTGCAATCACTTCAATCACAGTTTATCAATCAGCCACAGAAACCAATTTCGGAATTAAAGTTCCTGAACCATATTGGCACAAAGCATAAGCAGCTGCGTTCCTTGGTGAACCAATGGAACGACTGTTTTTCATTCCTGATGTTTCTTTGGATGGGTGGATTGTTAGTAATCTTGTGTATGAACTTACGATCATGGAGATTGACTAGTTTCACCATAGACAAACTATCGCTCATTGTGTTTTTGACATTAGAAAGTACCGTCATCCTGTACGTTTTTCTCATCTTATTCCTAAGCTCATCTGAAGTAAACCGAAAGGTAAGAACATTTTGATTGATTGATTGATTGATTTTTATTAGCGTATTGGTAAGAACATATAAACGTTAACTCGTTTTTCTGTATAATCATTGTCAACTATGCAAAAAAAATTATTACATTTTGTAGGCTGTCGAGCTTGCAGAACTAATTACTGACCTCAATTCTAACCAATACTATCAAGTAAGAGTGAAATGCCAACAGAGTTTTCCAATAAATTGTTACACTATATATGACAGTTTTATATAGGTGGCGTTTGATTTATGTCAGAGTAACATTTTGGCACAAACATCTCGTATCTCGTTACATACGGTAGTAATTGAAAAACTAATTGACAATTGAGGAGAAGTCATTCTTGGAAAACCATTTTTTGATATGGTTATAATTAGTATTTTTGGAAGACCATTTTTTGATATAGTTAATATAAGCGTTTTTGGAAGACCATTCCTTTGATATGTTGAACTAATAACAGTATTATGTAGTAATTTATTGGATGATTCTACGTATACCACAACGTGAAAATACCACTTCACCATAACTTGAAAAATCATATTAAAGTTTGTTCTATAGATCATGTCATTGCAGAAGATTAATATGAATATGGTTAAAATGTCTTTTGGTTTGCACATTGTGTCTACTAATATTGGCATATCGGTTTGGGATCTTTGCATTGTCAGATGGAGTCACCTGCTAACAGTAATCACTTTTATTCTATTTTTAACATTATTAAGTTTTTGATATTTTCGTAATCATGTAATAAACTAGATCCTGCGAGACAGACTGTTTAAAACTTGCATAAATCATCATTTCAAACGATTAATTTATTGGAATACACTGTAATGGTTTACATTGAAAGTTTTGGAATGAGATTTTTGACATTGCAATAGAAATATCATTGGTATGAAATTATATTTTTCGGATTATCAATCCTTTTGGATTGTTGTATAAATAAATAAATATTTGAAGGCTTGCCCGGAATAACGTTGCATGTAACAATTCATAGTTTTGAGTAAATAGCAAAAGAAGTATTCAGCAACATTTTGTCACATATTAGGTGTCCAATTTCGAAGTGAGATATGTATGTTTTAGGTAGGTATGAGTTTGTCTATTGAGTCTAGCACTAGCTAGGCTCATGTATCAGGCACAGTTTTCCATAATAATTTCAATATTAAGTTTTTGTAACATACAACGTTATTCCGGACAAGCATTCAATTGTCTTAATTTAAAAACCAAAATGAAACATTTCAAATTTAATTTCCAAATTTTTTTATGCAGACTTTTCAATCTTTTGTTTTACCCTGCTGTAGTGAAACAAATTTTATTTTTTTTCAAGATTTTCGGAACTCTGCTAACCTACATAGTCATTTTGTATCAGTTTCGATGATCACGGAAAAATGAAAGAACACATCTAGCTTCATTTATACCCAACATCGCTACCCAGATTTGCATTCTAGACCTCAATATCTACAACCCGAAGATTAGCCATTGCTTATATTTTCGATTAATGTTTGATTGTATAAAAACAATCTAAACCTACAATGTCGTCACTTAAATTTATTTTCTGACAAACTGAGCCCCGTCGAAATTGGTACAGTGTTTCCCGAATTAAGCGGAACTTACCGTAAATAACCACCCATAAACACACCTAAAAAATCCTTTATATGTAGTTTAATTCCCCAAATTTTCAATTCTAGTGTAAAGTCACTGTAGAGTAGACAAGTTACATTCGACCCAATGTGGCGTCAAACGTTTAAGCATTCAGTCAATCTTTGTTACACTATACTTTAATAAGAATTGTTAATATTGACAATAAAAAGTTTTTTTCATACAATCAATTTGAATGCCCTTCAGCGTTAATAATAAAAATATTATTTATTACTGTGGTGTACCATGCCATCAACTATCGTGTATGCACGATAGCTATGTGTCCGCACGCAACACTAAAACTTTAAAAAATACCGTATAAGTACGGTACATAACACTTAATTGTTTCTACGGCGTTGGAAGTCAGAAATTATCGTTTAGCCATTCACTTCGAGTGCTGCCAATTATCCAATTATTTCCACACTGGTCTAGTTGATAACTAATAGCTAGATACAAACTGGTACGCTGTTAGATCGATTTAAAAAATAAACACAAGGCTAGTGTACGGGAAGGTGTTCTTACAACAACAATGAAATTTATGAGCTCAGACAATATTCAACGCAGATGCGAAAGAAAAGAAAACATGAAAAGCACGTTCGACATGTTCAACATTCTCTTCCGCATCCACGGAATCAACATTTTGTGCGAACACAACTCGGTTCGAAACACGTGCTTAACGGGTATTGTACTGATTATTCAGTTAATTTTGTTTTCCTACGATCTTGTCGTCAGTTTTGAATTATTCCGTCACAGTGTAAGGACTGACATACTGACACTGACACTTTCGGTTACCGTCAAACACTTTATGGTCGTGTGCACTCTGTTACTATTGCTTTTTCGACAACAGAAACTCGTTCAATTTTGTCGACGTTTCTTTGATACTTCGTTTAACCTTTCCACAGCAACAATGAAACATATCCGAACCAAAGTATTAATTGCAATTGTCTCACTATGTGGACTGTCCATTATTTCTGGAGTGTCCATCATGGTTCTCAGCTTGAAAGAGATCAACCATGAAGAATTCCTCGTTCTGTATTCTGACGTGTTCAAAATGCCTCGAGCCAATGAAAGCTACGAGGGTTACGTTGCCTTTCTTATCGTTAACCACTCACTCAACGTATACGTCGAGAACACCTTCAACGTGGTGATTGGTTTCTGTTCGTTTCTGTTTCTTGTGTGGAGCGAAAACCTCACATTCGTCGATGGAACACTTCTTCATAAATTGCAAACCGAGACAATCTTCGCTTTTTACCACAGGTTTAAAAAGATTCAGTCCGTAATCGAAAATTTCAACGAATGCCTCTCTTTTCTCGTGTTCGTTTGGTTGGGTGGACTACTAGTTAGTATTTGTTTTAACCTCAGAGCATGGCAACAGATGGATACCACAAATATCGAAGAAGTGATATCTTTCATAGTAGAACTGCTAAAACTTTTTGTCGCATTTTTCCTGGTGTTTTTGAGTGCGTCCAAAGTCAACGAAAAGGTAAAAAACAAAACACAGATCGATTCATATGAATTTAATACAAATATATTTACTTATTACGCTTGAATTAAATCAGGCAGAAATTGCTGTGAAGAGGATAACCAATCTTAATCCAGACGATCTCCATCTCATTGCAAAAGTAATGTATCATTGGTACTTTCCGGTTTTAGCGGGGCCCGTCTGAGTTGCTATTTGCTTGTACTTGATTATGGGTTTATTTTGCAAGTTAGGTTAGAGTTAGGTTAGGGAAAACAAAGAAACGTATTAAATGCATAATTTTGTTTTGTTTTCTTAACCTACCCTGCAAAATAAACCCATAACCAAGCACAAGCAAATAGCAACATCAAACGGGCCCCGCTACAACCGGAAGTACCGTAAAATAAATGTACCGTAACGTAAAATGTTGTATTATTTCGATATGAAGCATAAAGTTTATAAAAGTAAATTCCGTATTTTAACACAGGGACCACATTTTCAGCCCCAGTCCGAACATCGAGATCATATTGATAAATTATTGGTTTCGTTTCAACTCAAATTTACAGAAGTAGGAATATCAATTTGGAACTTCGCTGTAGTGAAATGGAGTCAACTGCTAACAGTAAGTAACCGAGCTTTTAAAGTGTTACTTTGAACTGCTTTCGCCTCCAAATTTACTACGTTGGCGTAGCCAGTAGGCCTATGAAGCAGGGAAGGGTAGCATATTTGCCCACCCCAAAATTTTAGCGAGATGAGATAAATATTATAAAAATCATCGATAAACAAATCTACGCCTAATTGACATTAGGCCTACAATCTACATTCCACGAAAACTGGCCTTATTATAACTAAGTATTCTATATGTCTCAATAAATTCAATTTGTGCGAAAATAAATTCAATAAATTTGCGAAAATAAACTTTTGCCCACCCCTGACTAAAATGCTGGTATTTCTTACGAAATACTAATATTTATAAAAAAAATATATACTGATACTTGACAAATATACAGTATGTAATATTTATAACATGCTAGTATTGCAAAAATACTGATATTTCACAAAATGTATTTGTTTAGATTGCGGGAACGATGCTCACCTATCTCATTATTCTGTACCAAACCAAATGATTTGTACGAAGAACAGAAATAAAACTATTTCAAATAAATAATGACTTTTTCTTACCTTGAAATCAGAGTTTTCTATTTGCAGATCCAACTCTTTATCGATGTTTGATGTACATGACAATCACATAATCTGGACAACAAAAAAACAGAAAAATTTACAATGTAAAAAAAAGAGATTAAATTATTACAGTGCATTGGTGAATATATTTCAATTTCGAGAAAAACCCGTTTAAAGTTCTGTACTTTCTCCATCTGTATATGAGTGGATCACATAACACAACTATCTTTGATACAGTTGTTGCTATAAATCATAGATTTCCATAGAATATAATTTTAACTCAAGTTATATAATCGCAACTAGCAATAACAGCTGTGATCCCTGAGAAAAAACTTCGCATCTTCCAAAGGGGTCGCGACCCACAAGTTGGGAACTTAGGCGCTAAATTATGCATTCTGGCTACGGTGACCATATTTTATATGACGAAAATAAAGCACAAACAAATGCTTTCTAAAAAATTCGTTTAATGCGAATTTAGATTTAAGCGACCTTTCAGTAATTCGACATTCGATTTATGGAGTTCTGAGTAATTTTGTTTTCAATTTGTGCAAGTTTAGATTTATGCAAATTTTAATTTATACAAATTTAATTGTGCGATTTTTGACTTATTAAATATTCGATTTATGCGAGTTTTAAGACTGCATTTTAGATTACTGCGAAATTCATTTATGCGAATTTCGATTTGTGCGAATATAAATTAATGTAATCTTTGAGTAATTCCATATTCGATTTATGTTTTGTGTAATTGCATTTTGGAATTGCTGCAAGTTTTAAATTATGCAAATTGTAATTCATGCGAATTCGATTTATGTAATTCTCACTTTATGCTAATTCACAATGAAACTCATTTACAGTGAAGTTAATATAGAGTGTATAAAATATTTTTAAACGCTCATTACCTCACAGTAATCACTAATCACGAGGAAATAAAACAAAGGACAATAGAGGACAAAATCGAGTAAATAGAAAAAAAATCAAAATAAATAAAAGTAGAGGACAGTGCAGTGAAATAAAGTACTGTGATCTGAACAAAGAACGTAAGATCACCGTAATTAGGGCCTCCTGATACACGAAATTTTGGGACTGGCAATTCGACCAATTTGTGGACAACTTTGATATCAGCTTTTTACCCAACTAATAAGAATTGGTTGGCAAGGAGCTGACGTCACATTTGTCTACAATCTTTCACACCAAAAATTGTGTCATGAGGCTTTTGGGACGGTAGAACTGCAGCTAACACCTTCCAAAATGCTTTTTTTGTCATTTTGACAAAAATGTTACTTAACACCTTCTTGCACCGATGCTTTCAATAGAAAGTAATTATCATTATTGATATCTACTAAATGTTAATAGGTAACATAATGCACGTACAAGAGAACTACAAGTTATTAAACCACAATTAAAAAAAACGATTTTAAACATATAAATATCTCCATTACTTACAATTATATATTAAAATAACTTACAAGAATTTAAATCTA
Source organism: Cryptops parisi (assembly GCA_034695005.1). Lineage (NCBI taxonomy): Eukaryota > Metazoa > Arthropoda > Chilopoda > Scolopendromorpha > Cryptopidae > Cryptops > Cryptops parisi. Next base: position 9,090 of record JAQIWH010004831.1, read on the forward strand.
CAAGTGACTTCAACAACTATTCTTTAGTTTAAGAACAAATATCTCCAATTATAATCTACACTTGAAAAATGCACGAGGATATTCGTAAATTTCTAGCCATTTTTGAAACTCAATGAATGTGAAAACAAAATTTTAAAAAATATATATCATTAAAAAAACATTAGAACATCTGTTCTGTTAGTTTACTCTTATTTTTTAGTTATATTACTACCGGTATTAAGTTTAGGAAAAGAATAGCTAATAAATTCGACCAGATAACAATCTCGACAAAAACGACTAGGCCTACTCAAATTACATATTCGCTTATAGTAATTCATTTCTCATTTATTTTAAATTTTAGGCTACACCAGACATTAGCACGTTTATTGTATATACAGTACGTTATTAAAAAGGCTCATTTAATGTTGGTCACATTAAACGATCGCTAGCAGTGACGGTTGTGACATCTGTACACACTGTCGACATACATTCTCATGGCACCTACCACACATCACGTGATTTTGTCAAAGCTATGTTGAGCAAGTTATTTCTCCAATGCACGCGACGTTTTCGTGTCAAGAACCTGACGTATCCCATCACTCGGATTAAACTACCAATATAGATTGTTTTAGTCGCGAATCTTCAACATGGTTGCAATGAGATCTCTTCCTCATCACCGAACAGCGTACGCGGAAAAACCTTCACAACGCAACACGACATCATCCACTTTCAAAATATTCGACATATTATTTCGTATTCATGGAATACACATTTTGTGCGAAAAAATATCATTCTTCACAGTCTGTTTCAGTGTCATCATCATAGGAATGCAATTCGTTTTGGTGTTGTACGATTTCTTGATCTTCTTCGAAGGATCGAAATACGCGATAGGAACCGACCAATTGACGCTTGCCTTTTCGATAGCGATGAAGCACACCATGATATTTGGTACTTTGTTTGTCCTTTTCATCCGTTATCGAAAATTCAATAACTTCTGTAAGCGTTTCTTCACGACGTGTTGCAACGTTTCCTTAGAGATGTCTCTTGGAATTCGAAGGAAAGTCATGCTGAGTTTAGCTTTGCTCGCTGGATTGATATTAATTTACAACGTGTGCGACGTGATCATCATCATGGACGGTTTAGAAGACGAAGAGAGTATTTTTGTTTACGAGAAAGTGTACAAGATGCCATCAGCCAATCAGAGTTATTCTCTCTTCCTGGTCGGCGTGTTGGCATTCAACGTGGTCAACGTGTACGCCGAAAACACCTTGTCGTTAATCATCTGTTTCAGTTCGTTCACTTTTCTTGTGTGCAGCGCCAACTATGATTTGTTGGACTCATCGGTGCAACTTAATCGAAACAAATCAATGGATCATCTAGTCGTTTTCTACCGACGATTCAGAATGTTGCAATCGATTGCGGAAGAGTACAACGATTGTTTTTCGGTTTTGACGTTTCTCTGGTTGGGAAGTCTGCTCACTAGTGTGTGTTTAAACCTCAGAGGCTGGCAGCACATGGAGTTTAGTTTGCAACAAGTAGGATTTTACGTTTTGGAAACGTTGAAAATATTTCTCCAATTTTTCCTTCTTTATTTGAGTGCGTCCCAAGTCCACGAAAAGGTATAGTTAATAAAATTCTATTCTATTTTGTGTCATCGTTATCTCGATGACACAGAAGCCATTTATTGATATAGTTAATAGAATTCTATTTTATTCTGTGTCATCGTTATCTCGAATTCATTGAAGCCATTTATTGATTTAGTTATTTCTACAATAAGTATAGTTTGTCTAAATTTATAATACAAATAACGGACATTTATAAATAAAACTGAGATTTCAATCATGTTTTCTTTTTTAGGCAAGAGAAACAGCATCTTTAATTACCAACCTCAATCTAGAACAACAACATTTGGTAATTATTATTTTTACGTGCTTCTCAATATTCTGTACATTGTTCGTGTTACAATACATTCAATTTCAATTTATTGTTCACAAAAGTCAAATGACCATCAATATAATGGTAAATACAACGACAAAAAAATGTCAAGTAAATGTATAATAACATCACCAAATTTGAACGTCATATCTGAGTTCTCGTATTTCTTCAAAGTATATTTACGACCAAATTAGCTGAGAAAAAATACTGAAGTTCATTATACACGTCAAAATTTTTCAATCAAATTTTATCGATTCCAACTGTTATGATGTCATACACACATTCGGGCGCATTTCAGTGCTTTTGTTGTTTCGATGTATGACCTAAAGCACGAAAACGCATTAATAGAATTTGATTGAAAAAATTTGACGTGTAAAATGGGCTTAACAGTGTCACTTTTTTAACCGACTTCAAAAAGTAGGTTAACAATTCAATGCGTATATTTTTACATTTTTAAATCCATAAACAAGTTTTAGAATTTAAAAGACTGCAGTTTAAAAAATTTCTGTGAATTAATTGAATTTCTCTGCTACTCAGGTCGACGAAAATCTCCAGTTAACAGATATATATTGGAATCTCGTAAATATACGTATAGTTCACCAAATTAATTCGACTGATGTAGGGATATCTATTTGGAATTTTGCTTTAGTCAAGTGGAGTCACCTTCTCGGGGTAACTACTACTTAAACTGATTCGTTTGTTTTTTAAGTATTAAAAATGATTTAATTTAAATATAATTTTTTCAATTTTCTTTACAGATTGCTGGAACGATGTTAACGTATCTCATTATTCTTTATCAAACCAAATAAAATGCTTATTTTGCAGAAAACAATTAATGTGCAATATAATTGTTGAACAAATAGTTTTATTGATGTAGATGAGGTCCCATCAATTAAACATAACCGTGTTCAAAATTCAAATTTTATTTGTCACTAAAAAAATTAACATCACCTATTTTTATAATAAAAAATAAGCATTTGTTATAAATAATCTATAATTATCACTCAGGAGTGCATAACAGTAGCTTCAAAGTAGGTTAAAACTTAAAATCCAATCAATGTTGATAAAATTAAATAAATTGGTCACGTGCCTGAGATTCATGAGAAAATATTGGAATAACGGTCACATGTTCAAAAGTTGATGACGAAATATCGGAAAATTTATAAATGAAAATCGAATCAGCCAATCAGCGAATAGAATGTCTCCCCAAAGGATAATCCAATAGCTAAGCATAGCGTTTAATTTCGTCTTGAGATATGTGATTTTTTTCCCTTGTGGAAAAATGTTTTTACAACGTTTTGCGACATTGACTTGAAAATTAAATTTTTTTAATGGTTTTTAGTATGTGTGACAAACATATATATTGCCAAACCAGACTCCCAGGATCATTATAGAGCTTGACTCTGGCGGAAAAGGGTTTGATAGTGTATGACTGTTTGTTTTTGACTGGTTTAGTTGCAGGATGTATTTGTTACACCAATTGTCGATTTTATCAACATCTGCCTCTATGTGCAGCTTTGTAATGTGGTGATCGTACTTTGGATGAACATAGATGATAATATTATCATCCACGTAGTTCCATAGCTTTCCATTTAAATCCAATTGATGAATAAAATTTGCAAAAAAAGAGTACAAAAACAGCCCATTAATTGTGCCTTGCACTACACCTTTGTTTGAAAAAAGTTTTATTTTTTGTGATGTTTAACCATAAAATATCGATCTATTAGATAATTAAATTGTGAGAAATTTAATCATTGGGGAAGAAACTCTTAGTCGTAGACACATAAGAACTACAGAATCACGCCGGAGGGAATCAAACGCTTTGCGAATAGTCCGTTTGAACTATCGTAATGTTAAGGCTCATAACATTACTGGAAAAACCTAAGTAATTGAATAATATTAGTATTTAATAGTAGCGATTGCAACACCCAATCTGATGCAGCAGCCTTGATGCATAGCAAGGGTTGTATGCAGTGAAGCTAATGCGTTAACATGGTGTGTTGTAATCGTTATTATTGGATATTTGTTCCGTCGGATTGTTGGAAATGAAACGACAATAGATTTATTTTATGAATACAACCGTTTGTATGTATAAGTGTTGCGCCGACTTCAAATGTACAAGTTTGAAAATCTCTTATCAATATAAATATTAAGTTACATCAAAACTAATTATTAATAAAATTGAGTAACGTATACCGCAATTGTATTGGAATAAAATTATTTTATACTTTTCTGTGCAAATTTTGAAGTCGGGTTTTTAATTTGTTGATTATTCATTTTTCTTTTCTTTTGAGAGCTATCACTACTTTATTAAAAAATCTTTGATGGCGTGACAACATGACATCCAATACAGTTAAATAACTGCAAATACTACTGATTATATACTAGCGTATCAAAGTTGCTTTCGAATTGCCAAAAAAAACATGATTCCATCACTAAAAATTACGTAATAACAGTTGTCTCGATTATGACGTCCTCTTTTGACATAAACATTTAAAATTTTTGTGAGACCACCGGAGAGGAATGCCAAGTCGATACCCAAAGTTTAGTAACAATCGGACCAGTAGTTTCTGAGCACTTGATGTACATACATAATAACAGTTATGTCTCGATTATGGCTCCCTTTTGGCATAGGCGTTTCAAATGTTTGTGGGACCACATTACAAGTTGGAGTTGGAGTGACAACTCCAACAAGTTGGAGTGACAACATTTCCGAAAAAACATGCAAAGACATCAAAAAACGAGTGTATAGTAGTCTAGGAATACTGTGTAGATTAAGTTTACTGTATATTTTGAGTTTATTCTTCCTAATAATCAGAAATGTGTCAAAAAACCCAAATTTACAACCAGTCTACGAAAAGGTGTACAAAACGCTATCGTTAAATCACAGTTACCATCTATTTTTGGTAATGCTTGGTACACACAACATATTGACGATACATGCAGAGAACATTATGAACATAGTAATGAACACAGTTCTGTTGTTTTTTGTTTTTCCTTTGCAGTGCCAAATTTTAAGTTTTGTACAGGAAACCTGTGTCTCACTCTGCTACCAACATTCCGGTTTTTTAAAAGCGCTTTAAAACGTTCATTAGTTGATGAATTGAACGGTTGTTTATCGCATTTAATTTTCGTATGGTTGATGGCATTGCTCGTCAGTTATTATTTGAATCTCAGAGTAGTGCCGGCATTGGAAGTGTCTTTAGAGTCATTTGGATTTTTCGATTTGGAAACCTTCAGGATATATACCATATTTTTTCTTCTCTACCTAAGTGCCTGTAAAGTCAACAAAAAAGTATGCTTACAAACAACCCACAGCTTCGCACCGCGAAGTTGTGGGTTTTTGTTTTTAAACTGCAGCTGGAGGGTTTTTATCAAACGAAAGCTTTTTAAATTGGCTTTTTTATGTTTAATTTGTTTCAGTCACGTACACACGTTATACATATGTAAGTCAAAGTATATAGCATATTATGCTCTTTTCGACCAGTTTTTGGTTCTAAAATCACATTTCAACCCAGCATCTTCCATTACAATATTTTTTTTTCTTCAAACCTTTTAATGTTTTCGACTGTAATAGACATTGAAAACAATTTCGAGCAAAAACGAATACAATCGGACGCTCGGTTCAGACGCTATGCTTAAAACTCGAAAAATGCAATATGGCAGCGGTTTTTCCAAGATGGCGGATTTTCCCCAAGATAGATTTTTTGGGAATTTCGGTATTTCAATTAGGACACCATCCGTAACATTTATACCAATTTTTAGCTTGTTATTTCAAATGTCCGGGTTTGGGCAACATTTTGTCTTATTTTACTGTACTATTGGGACAATTTTGACATTTCAATTTTTAACTTTAGTAATAATTGTTACTGACGAGTGATTTTTATGCCACAGCATAAACTACCTAATTACTTTAAGTATAATTTTGTTTCTACAATCTCGTCAATTTAAAAATAGCATTAAAAATAACTAAATCCCCCGCCACTGTCCCAAGGTATAAGAGCAGTAGTGTACCTTGGGCCAATGAGGTGTGTACCTTGGGACATTAACAAATTTAAGCATACGCGTTGTTATAACAATCAAATGGGTTGTTTAACAATCAAATAGCTACATTACATACGGTTATTAAGATAGCAAAAATTCGAGCTCTGAGTTCTGCTCTTAGAAATGTCAATCATCCTATGCACTTCGGTAAAACATTTCTCTTAGATGATTGTCATATACGGCAAACTAAACATTATAAGATTGAAATTACTGCCCGCACTTCGACATTTCAGAGGAGTCGGTTTCCGCTTGATAGTGTAGATGATTGGAACTGTTTGCTTTATGATATTAAAAAAACTGTGTTTAACTGCTCTAACAGTAAATGTATCACAAACTGTAGACATTTTGGTCAATGTATTGCAAATTATTATCTTGATTGTCAATAGTTTTTAATTGGTGCCTGGTTTAAGTTTGTTGCATGAGTTGCATGTTTTATTGTCAAAGATTTAAAAAACATTTTGAGCATTGTTTTTTATTCGATTGCCTTTCCGCATGTGTTGTTTGTTTTGTTTTTTACCCTTTGTGGGTGCTTTTAGCAAATAAATAAATAAAATAATAAATAAATTATATTATTGATTGTGCTGATCCAAGTATATTTCGTATTAAATCATATTTCGTATACAACACTATCAAATTTCTTTTCACTCTCGAATTTTATTATTTATTTTTGTTCTTCTGCATTACCCACAACGTCCTAGCCTACACAAAAGTGTGAAGATGGCAGAAAATCTTGTTCATCGGATGTGTCACAAACACCACATTGTGCTACTGGTATAACCATCCATAAGCTTGAAAAGACAAGGACCACGATAGTTATTACTGTTTGGGACTGGACCATCACGTTTATCACTGTTTAAGACATGTCCCAAGATACAAAACAAGTTTGTGTCCCAAGGTACCAGATCTAGCCTAATAGCTTAA